>ML419646.1:79667-94874 GCA_005239525.1 Nicotiana knightiana
GGTGCCACTTGCCTCAAAATATCGAGCCCGGTACCCATAGGTATATATATATGTATATATATATATATATATATACACTTTGTACAAATAAATAATTAAAATTATGAATTTAAATTATAAAACAAACACACAACATTATAAAACATATTGAATTTCACGCACATAATTATTAATGATGGTTTGGTGCTACTGGGACTCAAATATCGAGCCTAGAACCCATTGGTATAAATATTTTATAACTCTAATAATTATGTATCTCAAAAAATTATTATTTAATTTACATATTAAACATACAATTAATGTTGTTTTAATATATAATTGACGCATGGACGCGTCCATACATCCCGGCCCTTGGTCGTTTGATCTATTAGTCCTACAGGGCCAGCATAGATCCCATTTTATATGGGACGGACAGTTACTGACGCAGACTTTCCGCGCTAGGAGAGTGGATGACTTGTGGGACTTTTTGAGGGATAGAGTTCTACATCCCCATGTAGTCCAGTACCTGGAGGAGTTGGGATTTATAGGATTATAGAGATCGGCCAGATACAGCTCGACTGGGCTTTGATCACGGCGTTGATTGAGCGGTGGCGATCGGAGACGCACACTTTCCACCTGCCCATCGGTGAGGCCACCATCACGTTGCAGGACGCTGAGGTTTTATATGGCTTGCCCGCAGATGGGTTGCCTATTTTACTGCCTATGTTCATGAGATATTATTTGCGGGCGGATTATTGGGATATGTTGCACAGGCTCACGGGTTTCATGCCACAAGACGAGACTGTATCATCTGGGGCCAGTCGTATGCAGTTGACCCCTATTAGAGAGTACCTGGAGCAGATCCACGAGACTATCACCGCCGAGTCAGCGAAGGTGGATATTGTACGATATACCAGGCTGTTGTGCTCTTTCTATTTTGGGGGGTCTTGTTCCCGAACAATTCGGGGAACCTAGTGAGCCTCCGTTTTCTTCATCATATTGAGCGGTTCGAGGATACAACCATTTACAGCTGGGGTGGTGTTGTCCTCGCATACTTGTACAGGCAAATGTGTCGGGCTTGCATGGGCGCACAGAGAGACGTTTATGGCTTTCTGCTGCTTCAACAGGTGACAACATATTCAAATAATATGTTCATCAGAGGGATGATCGGTCCAGGGCGGACGACTCATTTATGGCATGGCTTAATGCGCAGATGGGTATTTGGGACAGGCGAGATGAGTTGACCCCACCTACGCAGATACAGGAGGTGCCTATTCAGGATTATATGGCATGGTATCGCCTTGTTACCCGACTTTTTATCGGGAACCCTATTCATCTGGCACACGGTCGGCACGTCCCATACGCCAGGAGACACAAGGCCCTGTTATGTTTTCTGTTATTATTAATTATATACCTGTAATTTAGTGCCACATATGTAGTTTATATTTTTTACTTTGTGCAGGCGATTGGATTGCATACCGTCTATCAGATGGGACTGCAGATGTAGAGTCTTGTCCACGATTATGTGGCCATGCAGTATTATAGTCATCAATTCATGGAGGTGGCTGCCCGGACACTGCATCGAGCCCAATCAGATCAGTGTTTTGCACACAAGCCTGATTATGTGGACCCAGTGCAGTATGAGTAAGGTCGTGGTGTCCCACGAGCTGGTGGTGCCCGACGAGATGGTGGTGCCCGACAAGGCCAGGGTGTCGGACGACGTGGTCGTGGGCGGAGAGGAGGTGGTCTGCAGCAAGGGGGCGTTGAGGCTCCTGCGGATGATGTTGCTGCTGCTATGGCAGGTGGCATGCATAAGACGGACATGCCGATGCATCTCACTCCAGTGACATCGCAGGTGACCCCGTCGGGTCAATTATTGATCACGGGCACGGATATTCCAGGAGTGGATTGGGGTAGATACTTCCCAGGCCCGTCTACCATTTATGAGGATCGACCGAGCCGAGATTTGCATAGTGGGCGCCGACTGAGTTATGGCTCCTCATCATGCGCAGGTATGAGTTTATTAGTATTGAATGTGAATTTGTTTTTGTAACTTATTTATTTTCTTTAACTTTATTAATTTCATTTTTAAGGCTTCATGGGATGCTGACGTGGCTGCGACATATGATTACCTTCAGGAGCCAGCCGAGATCATGGTAAGACAATTTAAATTGTTGTGAATTGTTATGTACTTTTCTATACTGAGCTTTCTATTCTTATGTAGACTTCTACTGGACTGGTGGCCTCTTATATCGATCCTGACAGCACCACTGATACATGTCATCCGACGCCGCATCCGGCTATAAGGAGACGACTTGATGATGATGATCCCGATAGCATACCCGGGCGGGATGGGATGTGCCTCAGACCAGTGGCTGCATTGAGACATACCGGATGCGGGACACGTTGATTCGGCCTTCCTTCTTTTTTTTTGTATTTGGTGTAAATTATATTTTTATGTACATTAACAACAATATTTATATAATATGCCCATTACTTTTTTAGTTCCCCTTTCGTTAGATAGTTTCATATAACAACACCAACACTAAAACTTAACTTCCAGTACAATTAAAATAAAGTTCAGTACAACAAACAAGGAAAACATTAAAACAGCGTAAACACAAGCACAAACACAAAGATAGCATGCCAACATAATAAAAATACATGATATGGGAAAAATACACCAAAGACATACATGTCAATGTTTAGCCCCGGTCGCCCTTTATTCTCCGCTCCAACCACTTAAATTGTTCTTCCAGTTTTTCTTTTTGTTCTTCTACCTCTTTCAGTTTCATCTTCACCTCCGCAAGTTCCCGTTTATATTGTTTTTTACGTTCCTTTTGGGCTTCACAATTCCATTGGGATTTTATTTTTTCTTCTTCTACCTGCTTTAGTTTCGCCTTCAACTCTGCAATCTCTCTTTTACTTCCTCTTTCATGTTCCAATTGTCTTAAACACAAATTATGAAGATGCTGCAAAGATTCTTTGCAGCATTCCTGATAGCATGGTTCATCAACCCATTCCTCAAAATCGCAAATACGTTCGTCGGGAACCTTGTAAAACTGGTTCATACAGTTCCAGTAGCGGCGTCCAACTTCACCACCGTCCCAACAAGATTGCATCATGCATATTTTTCCACACTTGCACCTTGGTGCGCGAAGAGGTTGAGACATTTGTACGTTAAAAAAACCTTACTTTTAATGAAATATTTGTTATTAGTAATTTTTGAGCACACAAAATAACTAGAATGAGCATTTTATTTATAGGCGAGACAACACGCATAACGTAGTGTTTAACCGCGCTAAATACACACATAACGTACTATTTAATCGCGTTATTTTTTTTGCGTGTTAAACATCATGATGTGTACAAGACAAGACAACTTTATGTCAGCTGGGCAGCTTTTTCAGTTCGACAAGACAACACACATAACGTAGTATTTAACCGCGTTAAATATCATGATGTGTACAAGACAAGACAACTTTATGTCAACTGGTCAGCCTTTTCAGTTTGACAAGACAACACACATAACATAGTATTTAACCGCGTTAAATATCATGATGTGTACAAGACAAGACAACTTTATGTCAGTTGGTCAGCCTTTTCAGTTCGACAAGACAACACACATAATGTAGTATTTAACCGCGCTAAATGCACACATAACGTACTATTTAATCGCGCTATATTTCGCGTGCTAAATATCATGATGTGTACAAGACAAGACAACTTTATGTTAGTTGGTCAGCCTTTTCAGTTCGATAAGACAACACACATAATTAACGTAGTATTTAACCTCACTAAATGCACACATAATTTTATTAAATTATCATTTAAAAAACTAAAATGGAAAAGTTTAAATCATAATTAACAAACATAAATTTATTTCATAAATCTTGCAACATAAAAAAATACAACTAATTATTACAACATAAACTCATGGATAGTTAGGTACACTAGAAGAACACCCACCACGAGCTTGATTAGTATTGCCACCCAAACCACCTGAAGGACATTTTCGACGGTCGTGTCATGTTTGCGAGCATATACCATATTTGCACGCATAAACGATATCACTAACATCCATTGGGTTCCGTTTACGTGTTCTATTCTGCACCTGTATTTGACGCAAATAGGACTTGTTGTACACCATTTTAAATGGTTCCAACGGCCAATAATGCTCAGCACCCACTGGCTGCAACTGCCTATCATATGTGTTTAGATACTTGGCAACACTATATTGTTGATCAACATAGTTGGTCTCCCAAAATCAATACGTGGAAAACACTTGATGGCATGTGAGCAAGGCATGTGGTAGATGGACCATTTCCCACAAGAGCATAACTTTGATGATTCATTTACAGTATGTACATTATTCCCCCGATTTTGATGGATAGCGGTGCGAACTTCAAACATTTCTTTCGTTATCATACTGCAAAATTGAATGCTAATGTGCTCGCCGTTTGTATTTCTCAAATCTCTTCATCGGCACTGACATAAATTCAACACCCCTTTCCATCAATGTCGTTGCAGCTGCAGACCGTTCAACAAACCTCTCTGCCATCTGCTTGAACGACATCCGCACCATGGCTGTGACATGCAATCCTCTTGCCGACTTCAATAACCCGTTGAAAGACTCTGACACGTTTGCAGTCATAATTCCCCATCGTCTGCCACCATCTGCATGCAAAGTCCACTTTTCAGGGTGATGTCGCATTAACCAACAATAGGCTGCCTCGTCTTCTTACCTGATAGATTCCATGTGCCTCCGGAATTTATGCTGTTGGTGGTCTGTTGCTGCCATCCACATCAAATCATGTAGATCCTTGTTGGGATATGCCTTCTGGAAATTGGCCTTAAAGTGCCTCACACATTAATGGTGATATGCATAAGGTTCTTGCCATGCGGGCAAGTTCTCCACAGAACTTAAGATACCACCGTGCCGATCAGATATTAAACAAATACTGGAACGCTGTTTGACAACATGCTAAGTGGTTCAAAAACAACGTCCACGTCTCTGTTCTTTCATTGGCACAAACAGCAAAAGCTATAGGAAATATATGTCCATTAGCAACTACTGTCAAGGCTATCAATAGCTTGATATCATACTTTCCATAGACATGAGTGTCGTCTATGGATATTACGGGTTGGCAATGCGAAAATCCATCAATTGCTGGTTTAAACGCCCAGAACACGTAATTAAATATATATTATGGTTTTCCCGGACTCCACTCAAGCTTCCATTCAACAAGCGTCCCGGGGTTAAAGTGTTGTAGTGCGGCCATGTACTTTGGCAGAGATGCAAATGACTTATCCCAGTTACCGTAGACAATTTCAAACGCTCGTTTGCGCCCGAGAAATGCCTTTCTTTTGGTAATGGTATGGCCATATTCTTGGTGCACTGATGTAATGCACTCTTTGATTTTATACCTTATGGACGCTTCGAGGTGCGAAATAAGTACAATAGAAATCAAGTCAATATCCAAGTTGAAGTGATTCCCGTTGAATGTGTCCATTTAGCATGTGTGGGTGGGAATGTATTTACCCACTTTCCACAGACCTTTCTTCTTCTTGGTCGCACGCAACATCCAATGACATGGCCAAAACCACCTGCGGCAAACAACCTTGTATACCAACGGACTTGACTCCCATACCTGCATCTCACGACACTCTTTTACGTTGTGCATTTTACAAGCCCTGCTTACGCTCGCTTTATCAGGAAAAAGCATGCCCTTTGCAAGCACCGTTGGTCTAGACTCATCCCACATTGTTGTCCGAATTTTATCAAAATCTCTTGTGAGAGCTTCCACATCCGGCATGCTTGGCAAGTTATTAATGTAAGGAATATCTCTTGAATGAAACGACACTTCAGACTCGTACACTCTTTGTCTAGGGGGGAGGGGTTGGAGCATACTCTCTCTTCAAATCAGGTCCTTCCTCCTCATCCTCCTCATCACCATCCTCACGAGGAAAGGGTGTCTCGTCCGGATTCATCGGCATTGTTGTTGTAATCACTGTTCTCTTGCTCACTCTGTACATCTGCCAAATCCCGATTTAATACGTCTTTTTCGGGCAATTGAGTGAGTACGGGTGGTTCAACTTTCTGGTTTTCACTGGACAACCACCAAAAATATAAGTTACTGAAATTAATAAATACTTTCCATATAGCTATATCACTTCACTTACAAGTCGTAATGTGATGAATTCCATGATGGTGTTTTCAATTAGGTGATGACTACCGGATGGACCACTTGTAAAATTCATATCCGGACGGTACCCCCTGTTAAATATATGAGCGTTAATACAAATTTAATACACCAAAAATGTACATAATTAACACAAATGAAAATTAAAGTTTACCACTCGTCTTGTGAATTATGGAAAGCAGGATAGAAATTATTTTCTCGATGCTCATTTGCAGGCGGTGATAAGTTTAAATCAAGGAAAACTCTTTCATCCGGAACTTGTCCGGCAAAAACTGCTCCAGAATAACCACCCGATGACTGGGGGTTATCCCTACTACGCGCAACCTCGTTTTTGGGAACGTCTTCGACCTTGACGTACATCTCCAACATTGTGATTACAAGAAATTCACGGCATTCACCCGGAGTCCTCAGAAAATCACTCAAACTTTCATCATCGTCGATGTTAAACTCCGAGTAAAAAGTAACCCCTTGCGGAGTGACGGAATACGGATATCTTCCGGTTACTTTAAGAATCACTGAACGTTTCCTCACACTCGTTTTTTTGCATAACAACGATATCTGTTTATCGTACTCCATGTAAGTGGCAATTTAACATGACACTGTACAGGTAAACTATACCCCACAGAGTTATTCTCCATCACAACCTCACACCCCCCAATATAATGAAACTTTTATTCTACACTCTTCAAACATAATGAAAAAATGCTAGAGAATTTAACAGCAAGAAACGTTTGAAAGAGACTTAAAAAAAAATTTGAATGATTTTTCTTACAATCTTAACCTCTTTATATAGGAAATGGCTAGCCGGAAATTATTTTTTTTATGTATAGCGCCCAAAAACTGGGCGCTATACGCATTTGAATTATTGTATCCAGAAAAAAACGGAATTAACAAAAAAAAATGGGTATAGCGTTCAGTTTTTTGGCGCTATACCTGACTGTGTCAGATTTTACAGTATAACACCCAAAAACTGGGCGTTATACATTAACGGCAGAGTTACCGTTAATGTATAGCGCTCAATTTTTGGGCGTTATATATACTTTGATTATGTTTTTTTTCTTCTATTTATTTTCGTTCTTTGTGTCTACATCATCTACAACACTAACCTTAGATATGAAGTTATTAATTTTAATTAGGATTAACCTCTTTAATAACCGATTAATTAATTTAACCAAAGGCCAACTAATTCGAATTTGGGTTGTGTAAGGCTAGTTGCGGCTCAGTAAAGAAAGAAGCATCCTTACAAGGTTCGGTTTTTTACTTTCAAAAGTCAAAAGAAGGAATCCTATCCATTCCATAACACATGGGCATCTGTTTCTCTCTTTCATGAATTGAAATGAATAGTACATAGAGATGGATGGAAAATATTTTGGTTCACTGCAGTTTACGCGAAATAAATAAGGCAGATAGGGATGGCGGTGTAGCTGCTCCAAAGGCCATAACGACCAAGTTTTATAAAACCAAAGTTGAATTTGCATATTTTGGATTTGGTTCCAGCGAAGTTATGGCAGCTGTGAGATTGCTTTTAATAGATAGCAGTAGTTACTAGTCAATACGAACAAAAATGGTGAAATTCAAATATTTTTAAAAAGAAAGAGAAACTGTGTGTGTTTTATAGTGAAAAGTGGGTATGATGAGTGCGACGTATCACTCGACAAAAGGGTAAGGAAGAAGTATTTACTCCTTTTCTATCGAATCAGAAAATTTGGCATTGGAAAAGGAGTTTGACATGAGACAACACTGCGCTGGAAGAAGTGAACTACATTATTGACCATTGCTTTAACACACACACACACACACTTACTTTTTCTCTGAGTTCTAGCTTTGTAATTATAATTGCTACGTATATTGTCTATAACCACATCAAACTTTTAACCCATATTCTCCTGTTCTTTGGTAACGAGGTCAAAACTTTATTATTTTCTTTTTGAAGCTTTCTTCCATTCCATGACCTAATACTGTCCTTGCCTGGATTATACTGCGTACCTAAGAGGATTTTTCTCTCTCTCTCTCTCTTCAATGTATGGAGATGAAATCTCTTCTTCAACAAGAAATTGATTATAATTACACTCACTACACTTTCTAAAAACTAATCATTAATTAGTCAAGATATATACGTGTATTTTAAAATCTTTTAACTATATATATAGAGTTCACGTTTAAAGTGTGATTATGCATGTCTAGTGGTGTATCTCAAACATATATACAGTGTTTATACTAAACTAATGAGTATATTTTATAATGTTTAAGCAGTAAATAAGGTGATTAGGTGAAAATATACAATAATTAATCATACTTAGATGATAAAAGAATATACAAAAAACACATGTCATGCTTGTTGAGTCCAAGGCCGGTTTGCTTATATAAAAAAAAAGGAAAGTCCTGGGCCGGTTCTAAAGGAGTGAGATGATCTTTTTAGGGATTTTTTCATTCTTATACAATATTTGAAACTTAATTACCTTTAATGTTCATGTTTAGCTTATTACCCGGCACAAACAACTTTTGTTTATAAAATATATACAATTCACCTTAAAAGACTCCCAAATCCATTATTTAATGTCTTCAATCAAGGAATTTAGTTACACCATTTTACTTTTTTTTCTCCTCTCTCCCTTTTCTCTCCGGATCTTCCATTATTTTAAACTATTTATCTTTCTGAAACCAGAAAAGTGCCAGTAGTCCCCTCTTCCTTTTCCTATTAGGGATTTATATAATATAAGTGTCAGTAGCTCCTCTTCCTTTTCACATAAGAAATCAGAAAAGTGTAATATTTATCTGAATAGTATCGCCATCACTCTATTGATTCAGTTTGAGACGATAATACAAACAGCAAAGGCTGGAAACTCCGATTTTCTGTACAATCTGATACTACCAACCCAAGCCTTTGGCAAGAAATTATCTTTGCAGTAGCAGTTGCAAAATATAGCAACAGAAAATAATATTAACAAGAAGAAATGAAAATTACACCACCCCCTATTCAGTTTCTTAGCTGAGTTGATGTAATGCCCAAGCAGAAACTTAACATGTACAGGGGTGAAGGTCAATAAAAAATGTTTCAGTGGCATCGCTTTAATCTTGAGATTGTCATGTTTCATTAAGATACAATTGTTGCTAATTCTTCGAGCAGCCATGATATTAGGCTTCTCCTAAGACAAAATGTACGGCAAAACCAGGGAAAGGTTAATATTCAAAACCAGATACAAACTTCTACACAGTTAAATACAATTACAATATCATACAACTTAAATACAATTTTTATACAATATATTTTTTTTATATTTTGTATCTGATTTATACATAGTAAAAATAAATTTTATACAACTAATTATATATTATACAATTTATCTACAACTTTCACACATTATTTCTACCCAGTTAAATACAACTACAATAACATACAACTTAAATACAAATTTTATACAATATTTATACAATACGTCTTTTGTATATTTTGTATTTAATTTATACATAGTAAAAACAAATTTCATACAACTAATTATATATCATACAACTTATCTACAATTTTCATACATTATTTCTACTCAGTTATATACAACTACAATATCATATAACTTAAATATAATTTTTATACAATATTGTTCAACATATATATATATTGTAGATAAATTGTAGATTATTTGTATTCTGATTGTAGATGCTTTGTTTTTTGTTTTCACAAATAAAAAACGACTAAAACTTCTACAAATCTTCTGCAAAAAATACAATTATGTCGAAAATCCCAATTAAATTACAATCGAATGGGAAGTGGGATACTAAAATTCAATGTACCCATTTTGTAGATATTTTGTAGATAAATTATAGATTATTTGTATTCTGATTGTAGATGCTTTGTTTTCTGTTTTCACAAATCAAAAACGACTAAAACTTCTACAGATCTTCTGCAAAAAACGCAATTATGTCAAAAATTCCAATTATGCTATAATTGAAATGGGGATTGGGATTAAAATTCAATGTACCCAATTTGTAGATATTTTGTAGATAAATTGTAAATTATTTGTATTCTGATTGTAGATGCATTATTTTCTGTTTTCACAAATAAAAAATGACTAAAACTTCTACAAATCTTCTGCTCTCTTGTTGTTTAAGTCCACCATAAAATATTGTTTGTCACATGTGGAATCGTCAATAATAAAAACCTGAACACTACAGAAATGACTCAAAGACGAGAGAGATACAAAGAAGAAGAAGAAGAAGAAGAAGAAGAAGAAGAAGAAGAAGAAGAAGAAAGGGACAGTACAGTGAATATGAGGAGTCTAACAACACCTTTACAATCAAAGCATTGGCATCCAACAGCCCAAAACAACCTAAAAAACAGAAAGTAACAATCTATACAATTACCCACTTCGATTTAATGTCAACAACAACAACCATTTATCAAGAAAGTAAAACCCATATCTTGTTTCTCTTATTTGACTGGTTGTATAATGGGAAAGAAAGAAACGTGGGAGGGGGGTGATACGTGGGTGAAGGTGCAGGTTTGGGAGAGAAAAACGTGGTGGGGGTGGCAAATTCTGTGGAATATACAGTACCATTGATTTAGGAGGGATATACGGACCATTTAATGTAGAGTTAATACACAAATGATATATAATTGATAATGTAATTATATCAAACTTTAGACATTGAGGATAATATAGTTTCCTATATGGTATAAGAATATAAAAATTTCGTCTTTTATATAGTCTTGGACAATCTTTGTTAAGGTTTGCTCTGATTTTTTATCATAATTAAAATTACTTTTCTTTGTGGAAAAGAAAAAAAGGGTTTCTCGATGGAAAATGTCTCTTACATATTTGGCAAATTTTTTTCCTCGAAGAGAAGTTTAGTACTTCAATAAATTGAATTTTTTTTCATCTCACACAATAATGCAATAGCATCCACATGTAATCATTAAAAAAGTTTTATTTAGAGGAAGATTATTATCTAGATAGTTTTTATATTTTCTTTTCATGTTATCTTGATCATATATATGTGGGTTGATTGACCAAATAATTATAAAATGTTATATCTCATTTAGTATATTTTTCTTTTGTTGTCAGATTTATCGTTAAGTTTGTGTTAGATTTCTCATTATGCCTTGTTATTTCGATCTCAACAATTCTCACCTTATTCACTAGCTTTTGAGGTTGAGCCCAAACTCCATTTCTTTTAATATGTATCAAAGCCATGTTTATCACTAGGGATGTTTATGGTTCGGTTTGGATCGATTTTTTCATTAAAAAAAAAAAATCAAATCAAGTAAGTCGGTTCTTTACATATTGGAACCAAACCAAACCTATTAAATTCGTTTTTTATAATTCGATTTTTGTTGGTTTATGTCGGGTTTTCGATTTTTCGGTTATTTATCGGCTTTTTTTCTTAAATATGAGACATGTACTACCAAACACATATTGTGCCAACTACATTTTCAACGTAACACTATAAAACCAATTGCTCTTTGAAAAATCTATCATTTACCAAGATATTTTGATGATAATTGAATCATATTGTGATGGAAAATTTAATTACTCAATTAAAAATATATTATTTTTAACAAAAGTAAATTTTTGTACTTAGCAAAGAAAACTACCATTCAAACTTAAATGTAAAAGTAAAGAATTAGATTATTATAATAGCAAAGAACTGGACTAAAAATACAAACGACTAATATGTCCCATAAAATTTTAGAAACTTTATATAAAAATTTACACACACAAAAAAAAAATTAGATTTTGTGTATGTGTGTGTGTGCACATAATAATTTAAATAGCTACTTCTATAGTCGGTTTGGTTCGGTTTTTTCGGTTATTTTTTATTTAAACAAAAACCAAACTAAATTGATCAGTTTTTAAAATTCAAAATCAAAACCAAACCAAACCTAAAAAGTATCGATTTTGTTGGTCAGTTTGGTTCAGTTTTCAGTCTGGTTCGATTTTTTGGGTTGTTAACCTGGTGTTAAGCCTCCATCTTATATTATTCATGTTCCAAATGTCCAATCCTAAGGGTGCGGAGGGTGTTATGTCTTGCATCGGTTCTAGGATGTAATAGTCTATTTGAGGGGTGTACGAAGAAAATCGAATCGATAAACCGCACCAAACTGATAATCCGAGTCAAACCGTAAAAAAAGAATGATGTGGTTTGGTATTGAAAAATAAAATCTGACCATAATTGGTTTGGTTTGGTTTGGTTTTAACTAAAAAAAAGTCAAATCGAAACCAAACCAACTCGATAGTACATTTATATAATTTTTAAAAATAGATTATACATATAAATATTTATTTTAATGTAATTTATAAATATTTCTTAAACATTTTCACAGTTTTATTTTTAAACGTATTATTTCAAGTTTAGACTTAATATTCTTGAATGGTAAATAAATTTTATCCATAAATATAGTAAATCAAAGAGAAAATACATAAGTTACTCCATATACTTATCCCAAAAAGTGAGTTTCCCATTCAACTTTTACAGAGTGTCATTTTCTCTTCATGTACTTGTCCAAACTGAATTTATTTCCTCCTTCCTAAGCCCTCTCCCAGGATGTATGTAGAGTGTGGCATACACTCGCCCTGTGATGATGCCACATAAAAAATTTTATTCTTAAATGATTGTTAGTCTAATAATATAATTAGTTAAAATAATAATTTACCTAATATACCCAAATACTTACCATAACCCTTTTATTGCATTTCATTTAATTTCACCCCACCGTAAAAATTTCCCAAAGAAATCCAAAATAATATTCCCTGAAAGAACATAGTTGAGCACTTGAACACCGGAAACTCAAAGAACCCACTTACTCTTTTGTTCTTGTTGAATTATATCATCTGTAATTTTATTTGGGTCTCGTCAATTATTAATTTAAATAAATATTTTTTTGGGTTAATAAGATAAAGAAATATTAATCCAGCAAAATTGGAGAATGAAGAGCGATTTTGGTCGTGAGGTGTAATCTTGACGTGAATGATGATAGTGTGTGTGGTATAAAAAATGTTATTTTAAAGAGATGAATTGAAAAATGAGGTGATACTGAGACTCCCAAGTTTTATTCTTCAATTTTTCATCTCAAAATAAATTTTTATTTTTTAGTCTATAAGTAAGTAGGGTACTATTTTTGTTCATAAATGAGTGTTGGACTTTAAGTCATTGGGCTTTAAAGACAAGGAGTGTTAAGTCATTGGAAATGAAAATTTGAATCAAGTGAGCTTTGTCATGAACTTTGTACCACATTGGTGAAGGACAGCTACACTTGTGTGTATAAATATATGATCACTTCTTAGAGCTCTTAAAAGGAGTTGAAGAGAATGAACTCTCGCGCCGTCGTCATCGCTCGGCTCGGCTTCGGCTTTGGAATGATCGATAAGATTATTTTTTGGACAAAAGTTATTTAATTAATTATTTAAGAATTAATTAAGTGCGAGTCAGTTCATTAACGGAATTAACTGGAATGTATAATCCAAAACGTTGAAGTTGTCTTTCCCTTCTGAACGAACACCTCTTCCTAAACAGACATCACACCTCTTCCGACAATTGCCTATAAATTCCGAGGCATGGCTTCCTTTTCACTCACTGAAAATCCAAAAATTCCTTCTCAAAAGTACTGCATTCTACTTCGTCGTTTCTCTATCAAATTCGTAAGTGTGATTTTGCTCCGTTCTTTGAGTTCGTTGGTATCCTGCTGTTTGTATTGCCACTGTTGCAGGAAGGTTTATTTCGTTTCATCCTGGGAGGATTTAATCCATTACCTTGGCAACTTGTGAGGAGGTTAAAATTCCTTAAGGATGCACAAGGAAATTGTGGACTCGGAATATTTCTTATCGTTTACAGACTTTTTGTTTCTTCTAACAGTTTTCTAATTTCTGTTTTAACACAGAATCGACAACAAGCTTAAGGAATTTTAATTTAACGTTTCTGTGTTGAAATTTATATTGAACTGTTATCTATAATTAAAGCCTTTGTGCTTTCTACTCCAATAATTGTTCTGTTCGGTTTAAAGTATATCAAAACTTTATCGGAATAATAAACATACGGGTTTGAAGTATATAAAAACTTCACCACTGTTACGTGTTGTATGTTTGGTTTGGTATTCAGTTTGAAGATATCAAAACTTCACTGATTTAACAAATTTCTGTTTGTTTCCAACTCTACAGAAACATGACGAATGAAAACCAAACTAATGGAAATGTTGCTGGAACGGGTGCTTCATCGAGTGCTGCTGCTTCATCAAGACCAGCACATACAATAGCACCGGCAGAAAAAACCCGGGAAATTTTCCGGTACAGACTTCAAACGTTGGCAGATAAAGATGCTATTCTATCTAACTATACTAAGCCTGCAACGATTCAGCAAGGAGGATGTTCCAGTCGTGGAAGAAAGTACTCTTGAGGCTGAATGATTTGTGATAATTGAAGCATGGAAACACTATGATTTCTTATGCAGAAACTACATCTTAAATTGTTTGGAGGATGGCTTGTATAATGTTTATAGTGTCGTGGAAACCTCAAAAGAGTTATGGGACGCTCTTGAGAAAAAGTACAAGACCGAGGATGCTGGACTTAAGAAGTTCGTTGCTGCAAAAATTTTGGATTTTAAGATGATTGACACTAAGTCGGTCATCACTCAAGTCCAAGAATTACAAGTCATCGTGCATGACCTCCTTGCTGAAGGTATGACCTGAGTCAATAATTTTATTAATAATATTAATAGTGTTATTAATTATAAATTTTTTATTGAAGGTATGGTCATAAATGAGGCGTTTCAAGTTGCTGCCTTCATTGAAAAGTTACCTCCTTTATGGAAGGACTCTAAGAACTACTTGAAGCACAAGCACAAAGAGATGACACTTGAGGATCTAATTGCTCGTCTAAGGATAGAAGAAGACAACAAAAATGCTGAAAAGAAGTTACGTGGCAATTCGGCAATAATAGAAGCTAACATTGTTGAGGAAGCACCGAGAAATAAGAAGAAAAGAAAGAAGGCATCTGGACCAAAGAATTACCCGAACAAGAAGAAGTTCAAAGGTAGT
>ML419648.1:0-29798 GCA_005239525.1 Nicotiana knightiana
AATTATTGAATATAGCTTTTATATATATATATATATATATATATATATATATATAAATATATATATGCACATCTTAAAAAAATATATATACACCTAGTATATATATATACTATACTATACTATATACATGTAACGACCCGGCCGGTCGCTCCGTGAGATTTACCCCCGTTTCCCCATTTCTGCATTTTTCATATATTTCTAGCATGTTTTGTTGTGCTGGGTCATTCGATTTGGGTCTGGAGTGGTCATGGTGAGAATTGAGGCATTTAGTCTCTCAAAGTAGCCTAATAGTTGAGAAAGTCAATTGTGAGTTGACTTATTGGTGAACGACCTCGGAATTCAGATTTTCTGGCTCGGACAGCTTCGTTAGGTGATTTGGGACTTAGGAGTGTGTTCAGAACAAAGTTTTGATGTCCGGTGTAGAATTAGGCTTGAATTGGCGAAAGTTAGTTTTTGGAGATTTCCGGTCGGCAGTGAAAAATAAGCTATCGGGGTCGGAATGAGAAACCGGAAGTTGAAACAGGTCTGTAATGTCATTTTGGGTATGTGTGCAAAATTTCAGGTCAATTAGAGGTGTTTTGGTTGGTTTCGGCGTAGTTGGCGAAATTTGGAAGTTTCAAAGTTCATAGGCTTCAATGTGATGTAATTTTGGTGTTTTCATGTTATTTTTGGTGTCTCAAAGGCTCGGCTAAGTTTGAACGATGTTTTGGGGTGTGTTGGAAGGATTGGTTGAAGTCCCGAGGGCCTCGGGTGTATTTTGGATGCTCAAACAAGCAGTTTTTGGCCTTAAGAAGATTGTTGCTTTCTAGTGTTTTAGCAGCAGTGAATCCTTCAATGCGATCGCGTGGACTCATCCGCGATCGCGTAGAGTAAAAGAGTGGGGCAGGCATTTTCTATGCGATTGCGTGGTTAGGATTTCGATCACGTAGGTTGGTCAGGTATGGCAGTGCGATCGCGTGGGTGTTGGTGCGATCGTGTAGAGGGTTCTGAGGCGCGTGTGTGGGGTGGAGAGTGCTCTATGAGATAGAGTGTATTGGTTTGTGATCGCATTTAGTTGCATGGTCTGTGCACCGCGATCGTGTGTCTAGAGTCGCGATCGCACTCAGGAAATTAAATGGTTGGGCATAATGTTTTAATGGTCATTTGTGCGAGAATAGTTCATTTTCCTCCATTATTGAACGAGTTGCGAGCTATTTTGAGAGGGTTTGAAGAGGAAATCGAAGGGAATCACTTGGAGGTAAGGTTTTAAACTTCATAACTCATTTATATGTCATTTTCTGAGCAATTAAACCGTAAAATTGTTGGAATTAAACCCAAATTTGGGGAAGAAGGGTGCATGAAATTTGGAATTATATTTTGAGGATTTGAGTGGGCAATTGTGGTCCGATTTTAGTGTTCTTGGTATGTATAGAATTGTGGTAGGACGAGGATTCTAGTGATGTAAATTTTATCGAATTTCGAGACGTGGGCCTGGGGTTCGGGTTTGGCCAAATTTCGAGATTCTTGTATAATTTTATAGTTTTCGATTGTGTTGTGTTCCTTTAGTACATATTGATTATTTTAAACTGGTTTTGGCTAGATTCGGAGCAATCGGGAGCCAATTTGAGGGGCAAGAGAATAGCGGCCTAGTGTTGTGGCCCGGTAGAGGTAAGTAATGGTTATAAATATTGTCCAGAGGGTATGAAACCCCAGACTACATATTTCTCACTGATTTTAGAATGGCGCACATGTCGGATGACGAGTATGTGGCGCGCACTGATTTTTGATTAAACTAGGTCCACTCCGCGACAACTAATGAGTCGCATATTTTACTCAAAACCTTATGTTAAATTATGTTCTAAAGATTGTTGAAATATTTGGGCTATAAGCGGTGTTCAGGGCCTCGTGCCGATCTGTTTAGACCCCTTAGGGGCTTTTTACTACTGTTGTCCTCACCATTTCTTGATGATTTCACTCAGCCACATTCTGCTTACTGTTTTTGAAACTCAACCTGATTTACACTGCTTTGAGATTTACAAACTGATGTTTTGGGTCGAGTACCCTGTTTTACTGATTTTCCTGAGGGGCTTTTGAGAGGTTCTGCTGAGTGAGGCCGAGGGATTGATTGTAAGGATATGATACGCCACGAGGTGGCTTGATATTAGCGCTTGGGCTGAAGGAGCCCCTCCGAAGTCTGCACACACCCCCAGTGAGCGCACCGAGTTCCGGGTGTCGAGTGCCGAGTGCTGAGTAACGAGTACTGAGTGCCGAGTGACGAGTGATTGGGAGGCATGAGTGACTGTGAGGTGCTGAGTGACTGATTATGAGAGATTGTGAGGTATGCCCGAGCGGCTGATTACGAGTGACTTTGAGGCATGCCCGAGGGGCTGATTATGATACATGTTTTTGCCCGAGGGGCTGATTATGATACATGTTTTTGCCCGACGGGCTACATATGATTTTACTACTTTCACTCTGAACTTATGAGATATGTTTTTCCCGAGGGGCTTCTATGTGATTCATTTCATTTTCATACTAAATATTTCGGTTTAGAGCTGTTGAAAATAAACATTTTTCGAAGGACTTTTCTGAGATTGGTTTTAAGGCATGACGATTTCATATATCTATGTTTATACTGTTGCAAAGTAAGGCGGTGCATATTGTGAATTGATGACATTGATTTTTATGTGTTTCCTTGCCGCTTAGACTTGATTTATTTTCATTAATACTGAGTTGGCGTACTCACATTACTCCCTGCACCCCTATGTGCAGATTCAGGTGCAGATACCGAGCATTAGCTATCTTTTCCGTGTGGAGCCAAAGTGCGGGATATAGAGGTAGCTGTTCAGCGTCCGCAACATTTCTGTTTTCCCTTCTTGTTGTAGCTAGCTATTCATTCGGATGTTTTGTATTATAATAGTATACCTTTGGCTTATTTTTCTTAGATGCACATGACATGTTGGCTCCGGGTTTTGGGGTTGGTGGCACTGTTTATTGGCCTAATGTATTTAGTAAACTCTGTATATTTTATGAAATGCTTGAAATTGGATTGGGATTTTTAAAGAAATTATAAACATGTGGTTATTGGCTAGCCTAGTTCCATGATAGGAGCCATCACAGCCGGTTTAGGTTGTGGGGTCGTGACAGTTTGGTATCATAGGACTCAACGGCCATGAGCAGGTTTAGTAGAGTCTTGCGGATCTGTACGGAGACATCTGTACTTATCTTCGAGAGGCTGCTGAAGTCTTAGGAAACATTTCTATCTTTCTTGAACTCTTTCATGCTAATTTATTAATTATTGAAATCTGAACTTACATTGTTTCATTCTTTCACAGATGGTGAGGACACACAATACCGATCTGAGTGACCAGTCACCGGCTAGACCAGCGAGAGGTTGAGGCCACGGTTGAGGCTGTGGTAGAGGTAGGGGCCAGCTCGCGCAGCAGCCGGGATAGTACCACATGATCCCCTTATCGATCATGATCAGGTTCCCGCCGATGGTGTTCCAGCGGGACAGGCTAAGGCATCATATTGACAGTGTGAACCAGTTTGGCTCAGGCATTTGTTATGTCTTCTACTGCCACCACAGCTCAGGCCGGGGGAGGCAATCAGACTCCAGCTGTCCGGGCACCTGAGCAGGCTACACGGAGTATTCAGGCACCGAGAGCAGCCCCAGCTCAGCCAGTTGCACCAGTACAGGATTATGTGGTGCCTGTTATGCCTGAGGACAAGCAGCGCAGGTTGGAGAGGTTCAGCAGACTTCGGCCTCCAACTTTCAGCGGTACAGAGGGCGAGGATGCCTAGAGGATACTACGTACTGTGGGTATTTTGGAAACCAGTGCGGTCTCATTTGTTACATTTCAGTTTGCGGGTGCTGCCTTTACTTGGCGGGAGTCACTCGAGAGGCGTAGGCCGATTGGTTCAGCACCTCTCACCTGGCAGCAGTTCTCCACAATCTTTTTGGAGAAGTATGTTCCTCAGTCCCATAGAGAGGAGCAACGCAGGCAGTTTGAGCAGTTGCGCCAGGGAGAGTTATCAGTTACACAGTACGAGATGAGGTTTTCCGAGTTGGCTACGCATGCTTCTGAGATTGTCCCTACTGATAGGGGGAGGGTGAGGAGTTTTGTAGATGGTTTTTTTTATCAGCTCCGACTATTTATGACTCGGAAGAGAGTATCGGGTGCTTCATTCGAGCAGGTTTTCAACATAGCTCGAGATATTGAGTCTGTTCGCCTCTAGGAGCGGGAGTAGAGGGACACCAAGAGGCCTCGTGGTTTGGGAAGTTCTAGTGGTGCTCCCTTCAGGAGCAGTTTTAGCAAGGTAGGGGCCGTTCATTCAGGCCTCCTCAGTCAGGCCGCCCATCATATAGTGGTGCATCTTCGGGGCATGGTCCCCGTAGTTCTCAGTCAGGTCGTACTTCATTTGGTGCCCTCCCAACTCAGAGTGTAGCTCGAGTACCCCCAGTTCAGAGTTCTTCTATGCATGAGTCTTCCAGTGGCTGTTCGGGTGCTAGGGGTTTCTATCAGTCCCCACCTCTAGCTCCAGGGAGTTGTTTTGAGTGTGGAAAGTTCGGGCATGTGTGGAGGCAGATTCCCCACCATTCTGGTGGATCTTCTCAGTAGAGGGGCCAACCCTCGACTTTTGCTCCAGTCACTTGACCACCCGCCCAGACAGCCAGGGGTTGTAGTCAGTGAGCCAGTGACCGCCCTAGAGGGGGAGGTCGAGTAGAGGGAGGTCAGGCTCGCATGTACGCGTTTCCAGCCAGGCCAGATGCTATGGCCTCAGATACTGTGATCGCAAGTATCATCTCAATCTGTTGCCGAGATGCCTTGGATTTATTTGACCCTGGTTCTACATATTCCTATGTTTCTTCATATTTTGCCCATTTTCTGGATATGCCCCGTGAGTCTCTAGTCACCTCTATTCAAGTGTCGACTCCGATGGGCGATACTGTTGTTGTGGACCGTGTGTATCGGTCATGCATGATATCTATTGGGCGTCTGGAGACCCGAGGGGACCTACTGTTACTCAGCATGGTCGATTTTGATGTGATATTATGCATGGATTGGTTATCTCTGTGCCATGCGATTCTTGATTGTCACGCTAAGACCGTGACCTTATCTATGTCAGGGTGTCCGAGGGTTGAATGGAGAGGTTCTTCCGAGTATATGCCTAGCAGGGTGATTTCCTACCTGAAGGCTCAGCGCATGGTTGAGAAAGGGTGTTTATCTTATTTGGACTTTGTGAGGGATGTCGGTGGTGAGACTTAGGGGTGTGCATTCGAATCGGTTTATCGATAAATCGAATCGATTATTAGTTATCGATTTATCGATTTCGATTTCGATTTCAAAAATTTTCTTATCGAGTTATCGATTTCAATTTCGATTTTGTCCACTTCGCTTATCGATTTATCGATAAATCGATAAGAAATAATTTTTTTTTTTTTTTNCGACTTCACGCTGCTTCTACCTCAAGATTTTCCCCTACAGCCCTACCCTCCTGCCCCTTTAGAGCTGAACTGCTGAAACCTTAAATTTTCTTCACTAAAAATTCCTCCTTTCTCGGTTTCTTCCACAGATCTGGTAATTCTCTATCTCCAAATGGGTTCTCTCAGTAAGTTGATTGTAATTTGGTAGAAGTTCTTTTGCTCTGTTAGCTAAGGAGCTGAAGAATAATTAGTCTGCCTGAATTAAATCAATTAATCGTAGTATCATTTGGTATGATATAGTAATGATTAGTCGTCTATCTCTATTAGCTATCCACTATTTATACATGTTTTACACATAGTATATATATATAAAGTAAGGGTACTAAACATGACAACATCGCTTAGAGCTAGCAAATTTTCTTATTGGTGGAATCCCGCAAATTTTCTTATTGGTGTAATCGATAACCGAATCGATAAGCCCCAATAATCGATAAACCGAAATCGAAAAAATCAAAACCTTATTGAAACGATAACGATAAGCATATGTACAAATCGATAATCGATAAGTAATTATCGATAAGGGTCAAAATCGAATCGATAAATCGAATGCACACCCCTAGCGAGACTCCCACTGTTGATTCAGTTCCTGTGGTCGGTGACATTCCGGATGTGTTTCCTGTAGACCTATCAGGCATGCCACCAGACAGGGATATTGATTTTGGTATTGACTTGGTGTCAGGCACCCAGCCTATTTCTATCCCACCTTATCGTATGGCACTAGCAGAGCTAAATGAGTGAAGGAGCAGCTTCAGGAACTCCTGGATAAGGGGTTCATTCGGCCTAGTGTGTCACCATGGGGTGCACCGGTGTTGTTCGTGAAGAAGAAGAAGGATGGTTCCATGCGTATGTGTATTGATTATCGGCAGCTGAACAGAGTTACGATGAAGAATCAGTACCCCTTGCCCCGCATTGATGATTTTTTTAACCAGCTTCAGAGATCCAGAGTGTTTTCCATGATTGACTTGAGATCTAGGTATCATCAGTTGAACATTCGGGATTCTTGACCAGATATGGTTATTATGAGTTATTGGTTATGTCATTTGGGTTGTCCAATGTTCATGCAACTGATGAACAGCGTGTTTCAGGCTTACCTTGATTATGTTGTCATTGTTGTCATTGATGACATCCTGGTTTATTCTCCTGGCCAGGAAGAGCATGCTCAGCATTTGAGAGTTGTGTTACAGAGGTTGAGGGAAGAGAAGCTTTATGCAAAATTCTCCAAGTGTGAGTTTTGGCTTGGTTCAGTAGCTTTCTTAGGGCACGTGGTGTCTAGTGAAGGTATCAGGTTCATCCGAAGAAGATAGAGGCGGTGCGGAATTGGCCCAGACCATCCTCAGCTACAGATCTTAGGAGTGTCCTTGGTTTGGCGGGATATACCGTTGCTATATGGAGGGATTCTCTTTTATTGCTTCGCCTTTGACCAGATTGACCCAGAAGGTTGCTCCATTCAGATGGTCTGATGAGTGTGAGGAGAGTTTTCAGAAGCTCAAGTCAGCATTGACCACAGCTCCGGTACTAGTTTTGCCTACTGGTTCGGGTTCTTATACAGTTTATTGTGATGCTTCTAGAGTTGGGCTGGGAGCGGTATTAATGTATGATGGTAGGGTGATTGCCTACGCGTCTAGACAGTTGAAGGTGCACGAGAAGAATTATCCAGTTCACGATCTTGAGTTAGCTGCCATTTGTTCATGCCTTTAAGATTTGGCGGCATTATTTGTACGGAGTGTAGTGTGAGATTTTTACTGACCATCGTAGTTTGCAGTATCTGCTGAGGAAGAAGGACTTGAATTTGCGTCAGAGGAGATGGGTAGAGCTTCTCAAGGATTATGACCTCACAATCTTATATCATCCGGGGAAGTCCAATGTAGTGGCAGATGCCCTGAGTCGCAGAGCAAAGAGTTTGTGGATTCTAGCCTACCATCCAGTAGTAGAGCGGCCATTAGCCCTTGATGTTCAGGCCTTAGCGTGTCCCTTGGTAAGATTGGATCTATCAGAGCCCCCCGGGTATTGGCTTGTGTAGCCTCCAGGGCTTCTCTTTACGATCAGATTAGAGCACACCAGTATGATGATCCACATTTGCTTGTTCTTACAGGGTCTATCGTGGTGATGCCACGGATGTGGTTATTGGTGATGATGGGGTAATGATGATGCAGGTACGGATTTGTGTGCCCAATGTAGATGGGCTTCGAGCTTTGATTCTAGGAGAGGCACATAGTTCGCAGTATTCCATCCATCCAGGTGCCGCAAAGATGTATCAGGATTTGAGGCAGCATCATTGATGGATGAAGAAAGATATTGTGGAGTTTGTGGCTCGATGTCTTAACTGTCAGCAGGTCAAGTATGAGCACCAGAGACCAGGTGGATTACTTCAGAGATTTGATATTCCGGAGTGGAAGTGGGAGCAGATCATAATGGACTTCGTAGTTGGACTCCCACGGACTTCGAGGAGGTTTGATGCTACATGGGTTATTGTGGATCGGCTGACCAAGTCTGTGCACTTCATTCCTGTTGGTACTACTTATTCTTCGAAGAAGTTAGCTAAGATTTACATCAGGGAGATTTTCCGATTGCATGGGGTTCCAGTTTCTATCATTTCTGACAGAGGCACTCAGTTCACATCTCAGTTTTGGAGAGTCGTACAGAGAGAGTTGGGTACTCAGGTGGAGTTGAGCATAGTGTTTCATCCTCAGACCGACGGGCAGTCGGAGCGTACCATTCAGATTTTGGAGGATATGTTGTGTGCTTGTGTGATTGACTTTGGTGGTTCATGGAACCAGTTTCTGCCACTAGCGGAGTTTGAATATAATAACAGCTATCAGTCGAGTATCCAGATGGCTCCGTATGAGGCTTTATATGGTAGGAGGTGCAGATCTCCGTTGGGTTGGTTTGAGCCAGGCGAGGCTAGGCTATTGGGCACAGACTTGGTTCAGGATGCGTTGGGCAAGGCGAAGTTGATTCAGGAGCGGATTCACACGGCGCAGTCTAGGTAGAAGATTAATGCGGACCGGAAGGTCCGAGATGTGTCTTTCATGGTTGGGGATAAGGTGTTGCTGAATGTGTCTCTCATGAAGGGTGTTATGTGATTCGGAAAGAGGGGGAAGCTGAGTCCCAGGTTCATTGGGCCATTTGAGGTGCTTCAGAGGGTTGGGGACGTGGCTTATAGGCTTGCTATGCCTCCCAGTTTATCGTGTATTCATCCGGTGTTCCATGTTTCGATGCTCCTGAAGTATCGAGGGTGTTTCATCCGGTGACCCATCTCATGTTTTGAACTTCACCGCGGTTCAATACGAGGGCGATATGTCATATGAGGTAGAGCCAGTGGCTATTTTGGGTCGACACGTCAGGAAGCTGAGGTCTAAGGATATAGTTTCAGTGAAGGTTCAGTGGAGAGGGCAGCCGGTGGAGGATTCCACCTAGGAGACCGAGCGGGAGATGCGGGACAGATATCCTCACTTATTCGAAACTCAAATTATGTTTCTAGACCCGTTCGAGGATGAACGTTTGTTAGGGGGGGGGAGTGTAACGACCCGGCTGGTCGTTCCGTGAGATTTACCCCCGTTTCCCCCATTTCTGCATTTGTCATATATTGCTAGCCTATTTTTGTTATGTTTGGTCTGTTGGTTTGGGTCGGGAGTGGTCAAGGTGAGAATTGAGGTATTTAGTCTCTGAAAGTAGCCTAATAGTTAAGAAAGTCAACTGAGAGTTGACTTATTGGTGCACGACCTCGGAATGCGGATTTTATGGTTTGGATGGCTTCTTTAGGTTGTTTGGGACTTATGGGTGTATTCGGAATAAAGTTTTGATGTCCGGTGTAGAATTAGGCTTGAATTGGCGAAAGTTCATTTTTGGCGATTCCTGGTCGGCAGTGGAAAATAGGCTATCGGGGTCAGAATGGGATTCCGGAAGTTGGAACAGGTCCATAATGTCATTTTGGGTATGTGTGCAAAATTTCAGGTAAATCAGAGGTGTTTTGGTTGGTTTCGGCGTAGTTGGCAAAATTTGGAAGTTTCAAAGTCCATAGGCTTCAATTTGATGTAATTTTGGTGTTTTCATGTTGTTTTTGGTGTCTCAAAGGCTCGACTAAGTTTAAATGATGTTATGGGGGTGTGTTGGTAGGATTGGTTGAGGTCCCGGGGGCCTCGGGTGTATTTCAAATGCTCAAACTGGCACTTTTTGGCCTTATGAAGACTGCTGTTTTCTGGTGTTTTAGCAGCAGTACATCCTTCAATGGGATCGCGTGGACTCATTTGCGATCGCATAGTGTAAAAGAGTGGGTCAGGAATTTTGTTCTATGCAATCACGTAGGTTGGTCAAGTAAGGCAGTGCGATCGCGTGGGTGTTAGTGCGATCGCGTAGAGGATTCTGAGGCGCGTGTGTGGGGTGGAGAATGTTATATACGATCGCGTGTATTGGTTTGCGATCGTATTTAGTTGGCTGGTCTTTGCATCGCTATCGCGTGTCTAGAGTCGCGATCGCGCTGAGGAAATTATATGGCTGGTCAGAATGTTTTAAAGGCCATTTGTGCGAGAATAGTTCATTTTCCTCCATTATTGAACGAGTTGGGAGCTCTTTTGAGAGGGTTTGAAGAGGAAATCGAAGGGAATCACTTGGAGGTAAGGTTTTAAAATTCATGACTCGTTTATATGTCGTTTTCTGAGTAATTAAACCGTAAAATTGTTGTAATCAAACCCAAATTTGGGGAAGAAGGGTGCATGGAATTTGGAATTTTCTTTTGAGGATTTGAGTGGGCAATTGTGGTCCGATTTTAGTGTTCTTGGTATGTATAGAATCGTGGGAGGATGAGGATTATAGTGATGTAACTTTTATCGAATTCCGAGATGTGGTCCCATGGCTCGGGTTTGGCCAAATTTCGAGATTCTTGTATAATTTGATAGTTTATGATTGGGTGGTGTTCCTTTAGTATATATGAATGATGTTAAACTGATTTTGGCTAGATACGGAGAAATCGGGAGCCAATTTGAGGGGAAAGAGCATAGCATGACTAGTGTTGTGGCCCGGTAGAGGTAAGTAATGGTTATTAATCTTGTCCTGAGGGTATGAAACCCCGGACTACATATTACTTACTGAGTTTAGAATGGCGCACATGTCGGATGACGAGTATGTGGCACGCACTGATTTTTTTATTGGACTAGGTTCACTCCGCAGCAACTAATGATTTGCATATTTTACTCATAACCTTATGTTAAATTATGTTCTAAAGATTGTTGAAATATTTGGGCTATAAGCCGTGTTTGGGGCCTCGTGCCGATCTGTTTAGACCCCTTGGGGCTATTTACTGATGTTTTCCTCACTATTTGTTGATGATTTCACTCAGCCACATTGTGCTTACTATTTTCGAAACTCAGCCTGATTTACACTACTTTGAGATTTACAAAATGATGTTATGGGTCGAGTACCCTGTTTTACTGATTTGCCCGAGGAGCTTTTGAGAGGTTCTGTTGAGTGAGGCCGAGGGCCTGATTGTGAGGATATGATACGCCACGAGGTGGCTTGATATTAGTGCTTGGGCTGAAGGAACCCCTCCGAAGTCAGAACACACCCATAGTGAGCACACCGAGTGTCGAGTGCCGAGTGCCAAGTGGCAAGGGATGAGTGATTGGGAGGCATGAGTGACTGATTACGAGTGATGGTGAGGTATGCCCGAGGGGATGATTATGAGTGGATGTGAGGTGATGATTGACTGATTATGAGTGACTGTGAGGCATGCCCGATGGGCTGATTATGATACATGTTTTTGCCCGAGGGGCTACTTATGATTTTACTACTTTCACTCTGAATTTATGAAATATGTTTTGCCTGAGGGGCATCTATGTGATTTATTTCATTTTCATACTAAATCTTTCGGTTTGGAGCTGTTGAAAATAAACATTTTTCAAAGGACTCTTCTGAGGTTGGTTTTAAGGCATGACGATTTCATATATCTATGTTTATACTGTTGCAAAGTAAGGCGGTGCATATTGTGAATTGATGACATTGATTTTTATGTGTTTCCTTGCCGCTTAGGCTTGATTTATTTTCATTACTACTGAGTTGGCGTACTCACATTACTCCCTGCACCCCTGTGTGCAGATTCAGGTGCAGATACCGAGCATTAGCTATCTTTTCCGTGCGGAGCCAGAGTGCGGGATATAGAGGTAGTTGTTCAGCGTCCGCAACATCTCTGTTTTCCCTTCTTGTTGTAGCTAGCTATTCATTCGGAGGTTTTGTATTATAATAGTATACCTTTGGCTTATTTTTCATAGATGCTCATGACATGTTGGCTCCGGGTTTTGGGGTTGGTGGNTTGTGCTTACTATTTTCGAAACTCAGCCTGATTTACACTACTTTGAGATTTACAAAATGATGTTATGGGTCGAGTACCCTGTTTTACTGATTTGCCCGAGGAGCTTTTGAGAGGTTCTGTTGAGTGAGGCCGAGGGCCTGATTGTGAGGATATGATACGCCACGAGGTGGCTTGATATTAGTGCTTGGGCTGAAGGAACCCCTCCGAAGTCAGAACACACCCATAGTGAGCACACCGAGTGTCGAGTGCCGAGTGCCAAGTGGCAAGGGATGAGTGATTGGGAGGCATGAGTGACTGATTACGAGTGATGGTGAGGTATGCCCGAGGGGATGATTATGAGTGGATGTGAGGTGATGATTGACTGATTATGAGTGACTGTGAGGCATGCCCGATGGGCTGATTATGATACATGTTTTTGCCCGAGGGGCTACTTATGATTTTACTACTTTCACTCTGAATTTATGAAATATGTTTTGCCTGAGGGGCATCTATGTGATTTATTTCATTTTCATACTAAATCTTTCGGTTTGGAGCTGTTGAAAATAAACATTTTTCAAAGGACTCTTCTGAGGTTGGTTTTAAGGCATGACGATTTCATATATCTATGTTTATACTGTTGCAAAGTAAGGCGGTGCATATTGTGAATTGATGACATTGATTTTTATGTGTTTCCTTGCNATTTTCCGTGCGGAGCCAGAGTGCGGGATATAGAGGTAGTTGTTCAGCGTCCGCATCATCTCTGTTTTCCCTTCTTGTTGTAGCTAGCTATTCATTCGGAGGTTTTGTATTATAATAGTATACCTTTGGCTTATTTTTCTTAGATGCTCATGACATGTTGGCTCCGGGTTTTGGGGTTGGTGGCACTGTTTATTGGCCTAATGTATTTAGTAAACTCTGTATATTTTATGAAATGCTTGAAATTGGATTGGGATTTTGAAAGAAATTGTAAACATGTGGTTATTGGCTAGCCTAGTTCCACGATAGGCGCCATCACGACCGGTTTAGGTTTTAGGGTCGTGACAATACACATCTTAAGTTATATACTATACACTTAGTGTGTGTGTGTGTGTGTGTGTGTGTATAAAATCTTAAGATATATATATGTATCGAAAATAGCTCATATATACTATACTATACTATACTATACATATATATACTTATACTATACTATACTATACTATACTATATATACATCTTAAGTATATACTCAGTCATAGTGATCTTTTGTACATGTTTACCTCAGTCTCTGTTAACTTCTTGCTGAATACACTGTAATACTTTGATTTGGACTACTTTCCTTTATTTATTTGTCACGACCCATAATCCCTCCGAAGGTGTCGTGATGGCACCTAGTATCTAAACTAGGTAACCCTAACATTAACAAAAAATAACATTGATATTCGCTAACTTCAACTATGATAACTCTGAACAATTACAATTCCCAAAATCGGTAGTACAAGTCATAAGACCTTTCTAGGAGTAGTTATACAAAATGAATACATCACTGTTCCAGAACCAAAGGAAACAATGGAAATGATTACAACAGAAGGCGACTCTGAGGCCTGCGAACGCAGCAGCAGGTTTACCTTGAGTCTCCACGGCAACGATCCGCCTAGACACTATCAACCAAATACCTGGATCTGTACAAAAATGTACAGAAGTGTAGTATGAGCACACTACAGCGGTGCCCAGTAAGTATCAAGACTAACCTCGGTGGAGTAGTGACGAGGAACAGTCAGACACCTACTAGTCAAATAAGTTGAACAGGATATGACGATAAACTATCAAGATAATGATAACAAAATAATGTCAATAGCAGGGAGAGATCAGACTACAAACAGTAGAGACAAATACGGGAAACACAGATGGTAACGAAAGATAACCAAGTAAATTAACACCAATATAGCTGGGACACCGGCATGTAAAAATGTGCTCAAATAAAGAAGGCGATGTTACTCAATCAATCACATCATTTCTAATAAACAACCCCGACCATCTCAATCCTTGGTGCCTCATATCATAAATCTCAATTTCCAAACCTTTAGCACACATGGCACCTTGTGCCCACATATTTCCATCTCACTTTGCACAACAAAATCCACGTGCTACCCAGTACATAATGTCTGTAACCCATGCGTATAGATGTTCAAGGGGTCTCATTTATATAACATAAAATAAACTACAGTTTCAAAACAAATTATGAAATCAGCGAGAAAGATGAGGTTTGGTTTTAGAAATCAATTGAGTGAGGAAAATAACATTTTCTAAATAAAATTCGACTTCGAATAATCCTTGCATTTAATATAGAATTTATTAGTTTAAAACATAGTAACAAATCCTTTGTAAGTAAAACAAAACCTCAGACAGATTAAGAAGATTAAGTTGAAAAAACCATTGAAGTGAAATATGACAACTAGTAGGAATGTAAGTATAGAAATAATCAGCGGGTTCTAACTTAAAGCCAAAAAGATATCATGATGTTAGTTCTTTCATTTTTTGAAAATATGATCTTACTAACATCTCAGTAGGGCATGAGGAAATGACTCGACATAACAAATTCACTTTTAAATCGGTAATTTGTAGAAATAAATAAATAACTCAAGGGTCGTATCAGTATCCAGCTATAACCAATCCTTAGGTGAAATGTAGAACTATTGAATGACTCTAGAGAGGAATACATAAACACATATATTGATGCGGCGCACATCCCGATCCCACCGATCCTCCCTTATTCCTCCTTAACAATAAAAGTAAATAATAAATATATGTTGTGGCGTGCAACCTGATCCCACCACTCCTCCCTTATTCCTCCGTGATAATTACAATAAAAGTAAATAAAAAATATGTGTTGCAGCGAGCAACCCGATTCCACCAGTCCACCCTTATTGCTCTTCAATATATCACCCTTATTCCTCATGTTACGGCGTGTAACCTGATCCCACCTGTCCACCCTTATTACTTATGTTGCAGCGTGCAACCCGATCCCACCAGACAATATCAATTCTCCCTTATTCCTCCTAAATATATCACCCTTATTCCTCCTGTTGCGGCATGCAGCCCAATCCCACCAAAGAATAGTTTAAATCAACAACAACAAAAAATCAACAACTCAATTACAAAAATTTCTACTGCCAAGAGTATGAGTACACGGCAACAAGAGAATCACGTAAAAATTAAAGGAATACAACAACCTTAAAAAGGACAACGAGACATGTAAGGCACATGGTAACTTTCACTGACAACCACAACAATTGGACATGTAGCATATTTGCACAAAGTCATAGAAGAACTCACAATTAAGAAATATCAAAACAATAAGGAAGGCAATCACTTCAATTAAGGAAAATAAGGGCCAAATGACAGGTAAGAGTTAGAGAAACACTAACAACATCGTATAGAGCATGTAGAGTAAAACTAGCAAATCGGAAACTAAATTATATCAGAGAAATTCTCACATAATGAACATAAGGACCTAAGAACCCTAAAGCCAAATTTTCCACAAATAAGACTGAGCACGCACTCGTCACCTCGCATGCACGAGCTACAATTAACATAGAGGACTCAAATCCTAATGGGGAGTCCCCCACACAAAGTTAGGCAAGATACTTACCTCAATAACGATAAACCAGACGAAAATATACTCCGTAATGCCCTTGTCGCTCGACTTGGCCACAAATCGCCCCGAATCTATCCAAAATCAGTATCATATCATTAATATATGCTAAAGGAACGAAGCCCACATAAAAATTATTGAATTACATCACAAATCCTTAAATTGGTCAAACCCGACCCCCGGACCCATATCTCGGAATCTAACAAAAATCACAAAACTATAAACCTCATTCCCTCACGAGTCCATAAATAAAAAATTTACAAAAATCCGGTCTCGTTTGACCCCTAAATTCCTTAAATTACACTCTCCGATTTCAAGCCCTAATTTCCCAAGTTTTTACCCCTAAATTCAACAATTCCCATGCTTAATCAACTGAAATTCACCATAGATACGAGTTTCAAATCCAAAAATCTTACCTCAACGAGTCTCCCCTGGAATCCCTCTTCAAAACCCTCCAAAAGCTCCAAAAATCGGATGAAAAATGGTGAAGAATAGCCGAAATTCATGAAGGGTCCTTTATATACTTCTACCAAGGCATTTCCGCATCTGCGGCCAATAAGCGCACTTGCGATCTCCACATCTGCAGAAAAATATCCGCTTATGCGATTTCTCATTAAATCCCAACCATTGCACCTCCGGTCGCATAAGCGCATCTGCGGTTATCACATATGCGGGGACCAACCCGCACCTACAGAACTCTGCGCACCTACGCTCCTATTTCGCACCTGCGGAGCTCACACCTGTGGTTCCCAATTTGCAAGTGCGGCCACACCAGAACAGCAGCACCAATTGCATTTCCCAACTTCAAACTTCCCGTTAACCATCCGAAATTATCCCGAGCCCCTCGGGACCTTAACCAATTACACCAATAGGTCACATAATATACACAGACTTAGTTGAACCTTCGGAACACACCAAACAACACCGAATTAACCCCAAATTCAAGCCTAAGGATTTTTAAATTTCTAAAATTCGCCAACGATGCCGAAGCCAACCAAACCAAGTCTGAATGACCTGAAATTTTTCACACACGTCACAAATGATGCAACGAACCTACTCAAACTTCCAGAATTCCATTCCGACCCCGATATCACATTTTCCACTGTCGACCGGAAATCCCAAATTTCTAATTTCGCCAATTCAAGCCTAATTCTACCACAGACCCCCGAATTCGTATCCGGATGCGCACCTAAGTCCAAAATCACCATATGAAGCTACTAACATCATCTAAAACTCATTCCGGAGTCGTTTACTTAAAAGTCAAATTCTCACCACTTAAGCTTCTAAAACTAAATTCCTTCTTCCAATTCGACTCTGATTCATCCGAAAATGGAATCCAACCATGAACCCAAGTTGATACACATAATATGAAGTTGCTCGTGACCTGAAACTGCCAAACTAGATGCAATTTCTCTAAACAACTAGTCGGATCGTTACATTATTGAAAATTGTGAGGCTAGAGAGGTACATTACTGAGTGAGGCCGAGGGCCCATTGTGAGATATGGTAAAATAGCACGTGAGTTGTCCGTACGGATCTGGATACCATAGCACGTGAGTTATCCATGAATATCCAGATTGATACCATAGCAAGTGAATTGCTCGTGCGGATCCAGATATTATATGATAGCACGTGAGTTGTCCGTTCAGCATGTGAGTGGTCCATATAAATTAGCGCTTGGGCTGTGGGAGCCCCTCTAGAGTCTGAACATCCCCAATGAGCGCATGTACCTATTGAGCGTGTGCATTGAGGGCTGAGGGATTGAGTGACAGTGCTTGTGTGGTTTCATCTATTTTGTTATTGTTGCATTTATCTGTTAATTGCCTAGTAGTAGTTGATAATCTATGAAATTGATCTCTTACTCATGTTATTCCTTAACTGTGAAAATTATAAATTGAATTGTTCTGCTTAGCTCGTCACTACTACTCATTAAACCAATCCGACCCAAGACCCCCAACTAACCGTGGCCCATATTACTCTTTCCCTTTTAATTGCCCTAACAATCCCCTAACCCTAAATCACTTTCACCACCCGCCTCCTTTGAACTCTCCCAAGCCCCCCTTGTCTCTGTCAAACCCTAGTTGTTTTCTCCCCAAATCCCTCTCCTAGTCCCACCGAACATGGGATTATACGGCCATTTCTTTCCATATACGACCCTTCCTTGGTACCGGATCCTTCCCTATACCGGTTTCCTAAACATGAAAAGCGGATCTCATCAGAATTGAAGCAAAGTCGATTCAACTTCTTGACCTTTTCACTATTCTGTCTATATTCACTCTTGTTCTATTATGGGTACGAATCTCTGTATATTTCTGTTAATTCTTACTTACGCTAAAAATTAAGGTTTCATATCTCTTAGATCGAACCCATATTGGTTCAATTCTGTGATTTTAAGTGATATTTCGGTCTATATTCATCTTATTCTGTGCAACGTTTGATTTGTTATTTTTAGATTCTGCCAATTTTTGTACTTTCCCTAAAATTAGGGTTTTTGAAATTTCTCTCCTGATTTGGATTGCATGTGATGTTATTTCCTTTCTAGTATTTGACTAATGATTTTTCTTGTTTGGGGGTTCTATTTTTACTGGTATATATACCCCTCCACATTCCCTTTTGAGACAAACTTGAATCGTTAAGAAATTTACTAAAAAATTAAAGTTGTGTGCTCTTTGTTCTCTAATACTCTTGTTCTATATTGTGGTTCCTGGTCGGCTGAAAGCCAATGCCAGAAATTCTAGGTTCTTTCTCCTTTTTGATATTCATAACACTATGGACTTCTGTTCTTTCTTGTTTTTCGTTTAACTAGTGAGTTACAAAACCTTTGCCATTTCATTCATATTTACATGTCATTAGCATATGTTTTCACTTCTAAAGATTGTGGTTTAATGTGTTTCTAGGTTGTTCTCCTTTGCAATTCTGACTGTCTTACTTCAATTTTAGGCCTTTCTAATCTTAATTCCATTACGTTTGTATCTTGAGACATGCTTAGACCTATTTGAGCTAGTTAATTTCTTTTTAAGTTTGCCTAGCCTATGTGTTACTGATGTTTAGAACCTTTGCACTTTAGCTATCTCTTTAGTGTTTAAATTTTCTATCAACCTTGTTACTTGAACATGCTTTCATATTTCCTTTTATGGATTAGTTGACTAAGCATGAATGTATTCACTAAGTATCTAGCATAAGTCTATTTCTGAACTTGTCGTGATGACATGTAGCATGTTTGATCCTGTATGCTTCTACCATGTCTTGACTCCCCAATAGTTTCCTTAATTTGTTCTTATTCTGTTAATTTCTGTTGCCAATTGATATGATCCCTTCTTGGGAGAGCATCTACACTCCGCATAATATGAACCTATTTCTTATTATGAGTCTGAGTACATCAATCTTGCAAACCTGTCTTGTTAATATATGCATTATGTGTTGAACTTGTTTTTCTGAAACTTTGTTGTGTCTGTTCTTAAAACCTAAGCATGTTCCATTACCTGTTCTATGTGCTCAACTTGAATCTGCTTGTATCCCTCAGTGATGTCCCTTAACCTTAGTCTATTCACTTACTGCCTGGTCTCTTTTGAGTTCTTATTCTTAGCCGGCTGAAGCCAAGGTTACTTAGGTTCTATAATTTGACCTCCCTAGTGTGAGCACTACTCGGGGTCCAGTTGAGACCCTTGGGAACTCTGACACAATAGGGTCCTGGTTTTATTTGCTCAACTTTGTTTTCTACCTACTACATGAATCAATGGGTTTCTGGCTGCCTTATGTCAATGAAGATTTAATTTCTGGGCTGTTGTGAATCATGAGAATGAAGGCCTAGCCTGGTTGGGTATATCTTTGGGCCAGCTATATGCTCACTATAGTTATTTTATAACTTATGTCATTCATTGGGTCTGTAATAATATTGTAATAGCAATTGGGGTATTAGTAAAATTGGGAAAATGGAGTTTATCTTAATACTTACATTAGTTGGGTAGAGATCCTGCCTATAGGTGCTCTATTTTTCTCAAATGTGTTATTATGCTTAAATGTGTTAAGTCATTATGCGTTAGAAATCCTGCCTACAGGTTCTCAACTTTGCTCAAATGTGTTCTGCTTTTACCTGTTAGAAACCATGCCTATAGGTTATTAAATGACAAATATCTCAATGTGCATATGCATTAGGTTGTATAGGATTCTGTTAATCTACATGCTACCTAATCTGCGAATTTAGATACCATTCCTATAGGATCTAAAATCAATCTCAATTATGTCTATAGAAATCCTGCCTATATGGTCTAAAGTCAGTGTTAATTATTATCCTGATCATTTCTTTCAAGTGCTAATGTCGAACTTTCAACACTGTGCTAATTATCATTATTAGAAAGCATGCATATAGGACTCGACTAAGTAGTTCTTAATATATTCATGCGATTACCATTGTTAGTTACTGCGTGAATCACCTAGATATCATGCCTATAGGTTTAACCTCTTATACTTATGATCAGTAGGCAATTGTGTAGTCTTTTAGAAATCGTATCAAGAAAATGGCTTCTACATATGAAACTGTCTACCCATTAAAATCCAGAATCACATAGAGATCATGTCTACCCCTTAAACATAGTCATAGTATGTGTCGATTATTGGGACCTAAACAGAGCAAGTCCCAAAGATGATTTTCCACTACTTAACATACACATACTAATTGACAATTGCGCCAAGCATGAACTCCAATACTTTGTGGATTGCTTCGCGGGATATCATCATATCTGGATGGATGAAGAAGATGACGAGAAAATAGCTTTTATCACACATGGGGAGTGTACTGCTACAAAATGATGTCGTTTGATCTGAAGAATGTTGGGGCCACTTATATGAGAGCCATGAAAACTATTTTCCACGACATGATACTCAAGGAGATAAAGGTATATGTGGACGACATCATTATCAAATCCAAGAAGGGCACATATCACATAGCGGACTTGAGGAAATTCTTTGATCGACTTCGGAGGAACAATTGTAAATTGAATCCTGCAAATGTTCCTTCGGGGTCCCCGCCGAAAAGTTGTTAGGATTCATCGTTAGTCGCCGACGGATTGAGCTAGAGCCATCAAAGGTCAAGGCTATCCAGGATTTGCCGCCTCCAGATGTGATGAGTTTTTTGGGGTGTCTCAGTTAAAAAAGGATGCTGCAACCAGTTGGACTGAAGACTGCGAAAAAACTTTTGACAAAATAAAAGAATATTTGTCCACACCGCCAATCCTGGTCCCTCCAGAACCTGGTAGACCACTACTACTCTATCTCTATGTACTAGATGGGGCTTTCGATTGTGTCTTGGGACAACACAATGAGACGGGGAGAAAAGAACATGTCATATACTATCTGAGTAAGAAGTTCACACCTACGAAGCACAATATTGTTTGTTGGAATGCACATGATATGCTTTGACCTATATAGCTCAGAAATTGAGGCACCACTTCTGTGCATATACCACATATCTCAAATCAAGGATGGATCCTCTGAAGTACATCTTCCAGAAACCCATGCCTACCAGGAAATTAGCAAAATGGCAGATACTGTTGAGCGAATTTGACATAGTCTAAGTAACTCAGAAGACGATTAAGGGACAAGCATTAGCGGATCATCTTACGGAAAATCCTATAGGAGGAGAATACGAACCGCTAAAAACATATTTTCCTGATGAAGAAGTATCATTAATGAGAGAAGATATCGCCAGAGCCTATAACGGGTGGAGAATATTTTCCGATGGAGCCGCAAATTTCAAAGGAGTGGTTATTGGAACTGTGTTGGTATCAGAGACCGGTCAACATTATCCGGTATCTGCAAAACACAGATTTTCGTGCACCAATAATATGGCAGAATATGAAGCTTGCATATTAGGGCTCAATTTGGCGTCGACATGAATATCCATGAATTACTGGTAATTGGTGATTCAAATCTTCTGGTACATCAGGTGCAGGGAGAATGGGCTATAAAGAATACCAAGATATTACCATATCTATATCATGTGCAAGAGATGATGAATAGGTTCACGAAGATAGAGTTTAGACATGTCCCGAGAATCTAGAATAAGTTCGCAGACGCATTGGCCAATTTGTCCTCCATGATACGGCATCCAGACAAGAATTTCATCGACCCTATTACGGTATGGATCCATAATAAGCCATCTTACTGCACTCATGTTGAAGAAGAAACAGATGGGAATCCATAGTTTCATGATATCAAGGAGTGCTTAGCAAAAGGAGAGTACCCGAAGCATGAAAATCATACTCAGAAATGCACGCTCCGAAGATTTTTCAACCATTTCTTCTAAAGTGGAGGAATTCTGTACAGAAGAACTCCATACCTAGGATTATTACGGTGTGTTGACGCCAAGGAAGCTTCTAAACTGCTCGAAGAGATACAAGCTGGAACTTGCGGACCATATGAATTGGTTAATTTTAGCCAAGAAGATACTAAGAGCAGGATATTTTTGGATGACAATGGAAACAGACAGCATTAGGTATGTCCAGAAATGTCATTAGTGCCAAATACATGCAGATATGTGTGATGACCCAAAAGGTCATCCCGTGTTTTTTAGCTAATTCTATGTTCTGAGGTCCTGAAAACCTCCTTCTATCTCACCTCGATTTGCATATGCAGCCCGGGCGTGAAGCCGGGAAGCTTTTATGAGAATAAAACTGATAAAACTGATAATTTTGTATTAGAAATTTGAATAAAGTTGACTTCGGTCAACGTTTTTGGTAAACGGACCCGGGCCCGTGATTTGACGGTCCCGGAGGGTCCGTAGGAAAATATGGGACTTGGGCGTATGCCCGGAATCGAATTCCAAGGTCCCAAGTCCGAGAAATGAATTTTTAAAGAAAATTATTTTCTGAAAAATGTAAAGGTTTTTGAAAATCAAAATGTTATGTGAAAACTGTGGTATCGGGTTCATATCTTGGTTCCGGAGCCCTGAACAGGTTCAATATGTTTTATATGTATTATTTGTGAAATTTGGAAATAAACAGACTTCGTTTGGCATGATTCGGATCATAAATGGAAAATTTAGAAGTTTTAGAAGTTTAAAGGCATTTTATTGATTTTGAGGTTTAATTCGATGGTTATGATGTTATTTCGGTGTTTTGATTACTTGAATAAGTCCGTAGTATGTTTTTGAGGTTGTGTGTATATTAGGCTATGGGCCCCGAGATCTCGGGTGAGTTTTGGGTACGCGCCGGAGTGCAAATGTCTTAGAAAATCTGGTGTAATTGTTGTCATCTGGTGTCTAGGGATTTACCCTATGCGAATGCACTCAAAGGAGTGCGAACGCACAGGGTTATAGAGGTCAGGGGCAGTCAGGGTCAATTTGTTTTGTGTGAACGTTCGAGAGCTCATGCGAACGCACATGGTAGTCTGGGGAGGGGGTTAGGTAGTGCTGTGTTAACGCAGGCCTCCTTCTGCGATCGCACTGCTTTAAATTGTCCAGCTATTTTAAAAATAAAAAATAGAACACTTACACGGGATTCCACCATTTTTTCATAAACCCCTTCTTCTCCACAGCTCTTAGGCGATTTTTGAAGCATTTCCTCACCATAATCTCTTAGGTAAGTGATCTTTAACTTGTTTTCTTCCATTTTCATCAACATGTATTAGATTCTAGGCCTAAAATCATGGAATTAAAGGTAGAGAATTGGGTTTTTGGGTAGAGTTAGGGCTTTTCAAATTTTTGGGAATTTGACCTCGTTTTGGGGTCAGATTTCAAAAAACAATTGTATATTCGGGCTCGTATAGGGATGGGTAATCGAAATTCGTAAAATTTGTCGGGTTCCGAGGAGCGGGCCCAGGGGGTTGACTTTTGGGTCGATTTTTGTAAATTTGCAAAGATTGAAACTTTATTATTCGGAATCGTTCCTTATACATTTATATGTATTTTGAAGTTTTTTAGTTGATTTTGCGTCGTCCGGAGGCCTTCCCACCTGAGAAGTCTATTTTTGAGTACCGGGCTGTCGTCTCTGAGGTAAGTGTCTTGCCTAACCTTGTGTGCGGGAACTACTCCATAGGATTGAGTCTTCTATGTTGATTGTAGTCCGCGTACGCGAGGTGACGAGTACGTGCTCAGACTTATTTGCAAGTAGATTGCCCTTTAGGGATATTTAGATCCTTATGTTCCCCGTGTATGAATTGAAATTGTTGTATTTGAATTCCTGATTTCTAGTTTCATCTCTCCCTGCTCAAATTAGAAGTACTTGCCTAGCATTCCTTGTTTCTTATGTGATCTTAATTGACTTAAGTGAATACTTTGTTTCTCCTACCGTTATACTATATCTTTCTTCATATGCTGCCTATGTGACTAAAACTAATATAATCTCGCCTAAATGTCTAACAAGTAATTGGAATATCTATACGTTGGTCAAGCATGCCCGTGAGTCGTACATTGTGATTTAAATTATTTTCCTCTTAAGTACTACTTAGGTTTAATTGATAAACGCCAATGTTGATGGTATTCTTTGATGCTGCCTATTTACTAAGCATTTGTTCAAACTGAGTTTATTCGGTGAAGCTAATTGTCTAAGTGAGATTGGTTATAGCTGATTCCCTTGTCAGGATGATTTGGTTTCTTGGTTGCGAGCTTGAATATATAGAATCGTTGCTATATTTGTCTAGTTTTCCCCTCGTTATGTTGTTTTCTCTTTGTACTTGGCATCCCTTTCAGTGGCTACTTCTTATGAGTGAGATTTTACTATTTTTGTGATTTAAGTCTTTGTATTGATTTGCTCATCGCACTTTGCAGTCGGTCTTGTTTGCTTTTGCGCCGGTTGTGGCAATATATGTTGTTTCTGTCGCATTCTGGTTGTTTTTCCTCAGTGGATGCATTGCATATTTAAATTGGGACTACGGACCGAGATCCGGGAGCTTTCCCCATGTACGGCATTGCATATTTAAATTGGGACTATGGACCGAGACCCGAGAGCTGTCCCCCTGTACTATTGGCTAAGGCCTGACGTGAATAAATTGATGCAGTGCTGAGTTGCTAGTGCTTTTTATTGGGTTGTGATTCCCGCTTTTGGATTGCATTCTTTCCATTCTTTTTGCATATTTTCTATTATGTTGTCTGTTGATAGTAATTATTTAATTTTCCTCCGTATTATTCGATCGTATCGTTAATTATATTGAAAAATGCTTTTGATAGACATTATGTTTCGGTTATTTATACATTTATGCCTTTTTACTTATTAGACCGGTGGTGTCTTTACTAGTCCTCGTCACTACTTCATCGAGGTTAGTCTTGATACTTACTGGGCACCACTCTGGTGTGCTCATACTACACTTCTGCACATTTTTGTGTGCAGATCCAGGTTATTGTTGTTAGTAGCTGCGCAGATCATTGTTGAGGAGACTCAAGGTAACCTGCTGTTGCGTTCGCAGGCTTTGGAGTCACCTTTCTATTTTATTTCTATTCAGCTGTACTTACTTATTCGTAGACAGTTGTATTTGGATTTGATAGAAAGATTTCGTAGAGCTTATGACTTGTATTTATCGGGTTTTGGTAAATTGTAAACTCTGTCAAGATCTCTATATCGAGGCTATCATAATTCTTTTATTATTGTTTTTGTTCAGTGGAAATGTTAGGCTTACCTAGTCCTTAAGACTAGGTGCCATCATGATACCCAACGGAGGGAAATTTGGGTCGTAACAAGTTGGTATCATAGCTCTAGGTTCATAGCTGCTACGAGTCATAAGCTAGTTTGGTAGAGTCTTGCGGATCGGTACGGAGACGTTTGTACTTATCTTCGAGAGGCTACGGATCTATTAGGACAATTTCACTTCCTTCATTCCTATCGTGCGAGTTGATTGATCTTGAAATTTGAAATTATCGTTCCATTCTCTCACTGATGGTGAGGACACGAGCGGTGGTTCCTGATGATGTTACCCCGAAGCAAATGTCGTAAGGGTCAGAGACAGAGGCCAACGAGGAGCACGTGCCGCAGTTAAGATGCCTATCAGAGAGCCGTTGAGGAGTCGCCAGTAGTTCTAGTTAGAGGGCAGGTACTGGGGGTGCCTGTTGCTACCCCGGACTTCAGGGGACCTGAGCGCAGTTTTGAGTATAAGTAGTAAATTGACTCAGGCGAGATTGATTCTAGTTCACCGGCCATTACACGGATCAGGGGAGGAGTTCAGACTCCCACCGTCTACACTCCAGAGCAGTGAGATCATATTGGTCAGGTTCCAGTTGTCATGGTAGCACGACACATGGTTTCAGTTTAGCCCATGGTTAGGGCCGTAGCATTGGAGGGAGAATACCTTGGACTTGAGAGGTACATGAAGTACCACCTTTCTATCTTTTAGTGGATTGGCGGCAGATGGTGCCCCGATTTTACTAGAGGGTGTCACTATATTCTTCGCATTTCGGGTGTTGTGGAGATGAGCGGGATTGCTTTTGTCACGTCTCACATTCAGAGTTGTGGATTGATCAGTGCTGACGGCATATGAGTTGGGGTAACCTGGCCGAGTTAGCTTTACTAGCATGGATTCAATTTTTGGAGATGTTTTGAGGGAGGCAAGTAGGCCTCGTAGATCGGAGAAAATCCACTAGTCCTTTATATGGAAGCAGGGTACCCCCACAGTAGAGGTTTTGTGGGTCAGCCAGTTCAGTTTGCATTACCAACTTCGTATGGGAGCGTTTCAGGTACTCATGGGTCTCAGAGGATCCGTATTGTATGTTTTCCATGGCCACATCGGCAGAGAGATTGTTTTCAGTGGGGAGATGTTAGCCACAGGATGAGAGATTGTTCCAGGATTCAGGTAGGTGTGTTATAGCAGGGTATTCAAGTGGGTAAAAGGCGCCCAATAGGGGGAGGCCTGACCCGTTGATGCGTTGCATATAGTAGGCTAGAGGCCGTCGTTCCAGATAGCATAACCCAGGTATGGCTTGATGTGCTAAAGTGGGGTACCATTGTATTTCACCATAGTCCTGTTGGCCAGGACGAATTTCCATTATTTTTTGTTTCATTTATGAGTGAGTTTCATCTTTTGCACTCTATTTTTTTGCTTGCTCATGTTGGGAGATTCTATGAGTAGTAGCCCATGTCTATCATTGTTTTATTCATCCTTGCTAGTGGTGAAACTAGAAGTTAGTCTATGTCGTCCCTCGTAGTAAGCTTTATGTGATTCTCCTGAGTATTTTGTTTTCAAGCTATGATTTGATACTCTATTGAGATGTGAGTAAGTTAGCGCTATGATTTTGTTAACCGAGATGAATTAGCGGGAGATCTCTATTGGTATGATATATATTCAACATGTGACATAGAGTTGAGGGCGAGACCCTCGTGGTTCTTTGTAATTTGATATGTTGGGACCGGGCTGAGTAAAGCGGTGGAATTTTTATCAAGATGGAATCCTTGTGATTTGTTCATATGCTTTGCTTCTTCCTTGTTATATTGCTTTTGGTAAGTCAGTATTGATAGATTTATGCCTATGGTCTTGTTTGATAGTACCTTTATATGCTTCTATTTTTCATACTTAATCATTTTGTTATGTACTTCTTTAGTTTAGCTTGTGGGATGTGTGCCAGGTGGTGTTAGCTGTCACTCGTTGATTCGGGTGTCTAATGATGAGGTCTTCGTGTTTATTGCATCATTATCGGTATTATGGGATTTGGAAACAGAGTTCTTTTAGATGTGGGGCTAATTGCCAATATCGAGATGATTTCGGGCAGCTATTGTGATCAAAAGTGTTATATGATCCTATGTGTGATGTACTATGTTGTGTGGTCGTGCCTTGTGGGTGTAGGCATTAGTTGATGCAGCTGATTGAGACTAATGCCGGATATGGATTTAGAATCGGGTCTTTTGTAAATGAGTAAAAGGTGAGAAGTAGAGGTAGGAGGCCTATCAGTGGTGATGTAAAGGCTATATTGTAGTGGTGATTGTTTCGTCAGGCTTTCGTGGATTGGGGTGACGTGGGATCACCCGCGGGTATGTGTTAGAAGTGTACAGTCAGTGATTGGATGAGTTCAAGGTGAATCCTCGCACGTTCGAGGACGAACGTTTGTTTTAGAGGGGGAGGATGTGATGACCCAAAAGGTCATCCCGTATTTTTCTAGCTAATTCCATGTTCCGAGGTCGTGGAAACCTCCTTCTATCTCACCTCGATTTGTGTGCGCATCCCAGGCGTGTAGCCGGGAAGCCTTTATGTGAAAAAACTGATAAAAATGATAATTTTGTATTAGAAATTTGATTAAAGTTGACTTCGGTCAACATTTTTGGTAAACGAACCCTAACCCGTGATTTGACGGTCTCGGAGGGTCCGTAGGAAAATATGGACTTGGACGTATACCCGGAATTGAATTCTGAGGTCCCAAGTCAGAGAAATGAATTTTTAAAGAAAATTGTTTTTTGAAAAATATAAAGGTTTTTGAAAATGAAATGTTATGTGAAAATCGTGGTATCGGTCTCGTATCTTGGTTATGGGGCTCGGAATAGGTTCAATATGTTTTATATGTATTATCTGTGAAATTTGGAAATAAACGAACTTTGTTTGGCGTGATTCGGATCATAAATGGAAAATTTAGAAGTTTTAGAAGTTAAAGGAATTTCATTGATTTTGAGGTTTAATTAGATGGTTATGATATTATTTCGGTGTTTTGATTACTTGAGTAAGTCTGCTGGAGTGCAAATGCCTTAGCAAATCTGGTGTAATTGTTGTCATCTGGTGTCCAGGGATTTACCCTACGTGAACGCACTCAAACGGGTGCGAACGCACAGGGTTATAGAGGGCAGGAGGGTCTGGGTCAATTTATTTTTTGCGATCGCGCGAGAGCTCATGCGAACGCAGAGAGTAGTCTGGGGAGGGGGTTGGGTAGTGTTATGCGAATGCACCCAACCAGGTGCTAACGCATAGGGTTAGCAGGGGCTGGGCAGCGAAACACACTGTGCGAACGCACTAGTGTTTATGCGATCGCGGGGGGTAGACTAGGGTAACCTGTCGAACGCAGGCCTCCTGCTGCGATCGCACTGCTTTAAATTGCCCAGCAATTTTAAAAACCAAAAACAGAACACTTACACGGGATTCCACTATTTTTTTCATAAACCCCTTCTTCTCCAAAGCACTTCGGCGATTTTTGAAGCATTTCCTCACAATGATGTCTTAGGTAAGTGATCTTGAACTTGTTTTCTTCCATTTTCATCAACATTTATTAAATTCTAGACCTAAAATCATGGAATTAAAGGTAGAAATTTGGGTTTTTGGGTAGAGTTAGGGCTTTTTGATTTTTTGGGAATTTGGCCTCGTTTTAGGGTCGGATTTCAAAACAAATTGTATATTCGGGCTCGTATCCGAATGGGTAATCGGATTTCGTAAAAAATTTCAGGTTCTGAGGTGCGGGCCCGGGGGGTCGACTTTTGGGTCGATTTTTAGAAATTTGTAGAGATTGAAACTTTATTATTCAGAGTCGTTCCCTATACGTTTTATATGTATTTTGAAGTTGTTTTAGTTGATTTTGAGCCCTCCGAAGGCCTTCCCGCCCGAGAAATCTATTTTTGAGTACCGGGTTGTCGTCTTTGAGTTAAGTGTCTTGCCTAACCTTGTGTGGGGGAACTACTCCGTAGGATTGAGTCTTCTATGTTGATTGTAGTCCGCGTACGCGAGGTGACGAGTGCGTGCTCGGACTTATTTGCAAATAGATTGTCCTTTAGGGATTTTTAGATCCTTATGTTCCCCGTGATGATCCTTTGGTTATAGCTGATTCCCTTCCCGTGATGATTTGGTTTCTTGGTTGCGAACTTTAATATATAGAATCGTTGCTATATTTTTCTAGTTTTCCTCTCATTATGCTGTTTTCTCTTTGTGCTTGGCATCCCTTTCAGTGGCTACCTCTTATGAGTGAGTTTTTACCATTTTTGTGATTTAAGTCTTTGTATTGATTTGCTCATAGCACTTTGCAGTCGGTATTGTTTGCTTTTGCGCCGGTTGTGGCAGTATATGTTGTTTCTGTCGTATTCTGGTTATTTTTCCTCAGTGGCTGCATTGCATATTTAAATTGGGACTACGGACTGACATCCGGGAGCTTTCCCCCTGTACGACATTGAATATTTAGATTGGGAATACGGACCGAGACCCGTGAGCTTTCCCCTTGTACTGCACTGCATATTTAAAATTGGACTACGGACAGAGATCTGGGAGCTTTCCCCCTGTACTGCATCGCATATTTAAATTGGGACTATGGACAGAAATCTGGGAACTTTCCCCCTATACTGTATCGCATATCTAAATTGGGACTACGGACGAGATTCCGGGAGCTTTCCCCCTGTACTGCGTTGCATGACGAATTCTGAGTTGCGGACTGAGTTTCGGTGGTTTATCAGTAAGGAGATTTGGATCGAATGATATATATATATATATATATATATATATATATATATATATATATATATATATATATAT
>ML419649.1:0-21634 GCA_005239525.1 Nicotiana knightiana
ATGAATAGAGTCATTTATGAAAGTTGCGTATTTTGCTCATTTCATTTGTATTATTTGGATCATTCCAAAAAGAAAGAAGGGATAGCCTTAACATACCTGAGCCGATTCTCTTGACAATCCTTCTAACGCATGTCAATTGCGACAACACGTAACGGTGGATCGAAGTAGGGGAAAATCCATATACTATTTTGATAAACATTGCACTATACACCCTTAGAATCGTAAAATCCCGTTGCTATTACGTGGTATAACTTTTTATGAATTCCTTTGCTAATTTAATAACTCCTGTAACTCTCTTTGTGAACTAATCCTAATTCACGTTCCTTTAGAAGTCTTATGGTGAATAAGTAAATTCTTGAAAATTTTGAAATTCTTGAGTTTCAACCGAGAGCTTAAGCAAGTCTATGAACCAAGATCATAATTGGTAAAAGAATTATCCATTTTAATATCAAACATATCCTTTAAATAATAGTATATCATATAGATTACTCCTAACACTTGAACCAAGAGTTCTCAACTTTTGCCACATTATCAAATGACATTATGAGTCATTTATTAAGGATGGGTTTGCTTCCATGTTGGGGAGGGGTTGGTCTTATCCAAATTTATCCACTTAATTCCTTAATTAATTTGTTAATCTCCCATTAACCAATAATTACCAATCCACATAATTAGGATTTATCTCAAATTACTTAAAATACCACTTACTTTTAATACACTTTATATACCTTACTATTATGGCTATGTGGTACCGTGTAAGGCACTAGTCCATAAATACGGGGTATTATAGCTTAGACCGTATTTTACCGCAAAATGTCAAATTTCGACGAAATTCATTTTTTTCGATTCGCTCACCCTCTCACCTTCACGAATTTACTTATCACTTGTTTGAAATAGTACAATAATTATAATCTCACAATAATCTCATTCCCGAACTACATCGATTAACTTATGACGTAACTTTATCATATGAAAATGCGGGACGTAACACGTTCTCATGGTAAGATTTCTCTCCCGAATAAGTTATGTTGAGATTCTTCTTCTAGCATCATGTTCTTATTTCCTTTATTCCCTTTTTGAAAGTTTTCTTAAAAACGTTGAGCTTAGGCCTCCGGTTGGGGACAAGGACTTGCCTGTTGATTCTCCTACTTCAGGGAAGGCCGGAGCCGCAGCCGGAGATATAAAATGGAGGAGTGCCCCGAGTTCCCCGAGCTCGGAAAGAAAAAAACAAGGAAAATGTTGGCTTGTAAACTAAAGGAAAGCTCCATCTCCCAAGCACCAGATTCGGAATTGCTCTACTAGCTTAGGGATGAGTCCGAGGACGAAGAGCTTTTAGTGGCCCGCGAGTCATCACCCCCCGAGGAGCAGGGGCCGTTGAACAGGAGACCCATGAGGCCGATCTCCCTCAAATTAGGGAGGTTGATGAGGAGACCGGAGCCGAGACTTCCCGGGACACCGGCAGTTCCTCAAAGGAGGCACTCGGTGTGATAGATATTACTAGGACGCCCTCGTTCACTGAGTCCATGTCCGACGAGGCCCAAACAATGAAAGAGCCACCATACAAAGGGACTCATAGAGTGGATGATCCCCTCCGCTGCTTTTTTGATGGCATGGACTGAGCTGCCCTGGAGGACTTCTCCCAGTTGGGCGACTTAGAGGTACCGAGAAAAAGTCCAAGAGGTTGGTGGGCTGAACTCAAGCCCAAGGTTGATCATCCAATTTCCTGCTCCGAGCTTGGATCCTGGACGGAAGCGATAAGTTATTATCATTGTCCTGAAGGACGCCCGCATTCTTTCCTCCTCTGTTGGGGTAACTAGCTACCTCCGGTTCCTGGTAACTGAAGAAGACCAGGCAAAAATAAGTGTGATGGACGCTCCGTGATTGTTCAACAAAGCACAACAGGCACTGAACCGAGTAAGGTGTCATTATAATCTTTCATCTTTGAGTTTAAACTTTGATAACTCTAATGCCTTTCCCCTTTTCGGTACTCCATCATGAAACCTTTCTCCGATACCGAGTAGAGCATAGCAAGCTCGAGGACGAGGTCAAAGAGCTTGGTGAGAAGAGGGACACGTACAAGCTTCTCATCAAGCAACGCGAAGGAGAAATCGAGAAACTCTGGGCTGAGTTGGACACGGTCCAAAAAGAACATGCCAACCTTGTAGAACAGGTAAATATCATTGAAGTTAGTGATGACGAGTTAGACATGGTGACTAACGGTCAAAACCCGCAGGTCCAGCAGAAGATTGATTGGCTCGAGACCAGCTTCGAGCCAAGATGGACAGGTCAAGGCCATTGTCGAGGAGTGGAAGGGAAAAATGGACCGATTGTCTTCGGAAAAGGAGATCGCCAGGGAGCACCTGGCCTCGACAGAGGTACAACTTCGAGCAGTGAGGGAGTAAGTTGAGGCCCGGTCCTAAAAAATTGAAGACCTCCAGTCTCAACTGGGCTCAGCCTGTTACCGGACGGGATACCCTTGTTGCGGAGCTTAAAGCAGCCAAGTCAGTGTAGAAATAACTAGGGTCGATGCCGAAGAGATGGTTTCTCAGTACAAAGCTGACGGCGAGGCATCCCAGGACCGAAGTTATTACCGACTAAGTGAAGTGGCAGCCCCGAGGAAGGCTCTCGATGAAGTTTATGTTGAGGATTTCGACTTATTGGTCGATATTGAAACATTAAGAGGCTCGAGATTAAGGCCAAGAAGTTGGAATATCCCAAGGACGAGGAAGGATCCGAGGGTCCTAGTAGATCTGAGGGCGGATAAGACCCTGATGGTCCCCGTGATGAGGCAGGTTCCAAAGAAGATCATGCTTTAGTGCTTGTAGATTTTTCTTCGTTTTTGGACTTTTGTATTTTGTTGAGGCTGTTTGGCCTTTGTATATATATTCCCTACTACAATTTCAAGTTTGTTTCTTTTTCTTTTTCGTTATGATTGTAAAGATTTTGATTGCCTTAGCACGTAATAATAAGGTCTTGTTCGGAGGATCGAACAAGGATCGTCTTGAAGTAATTTTGCTTAAGACTCGTGGGGGCTTGGTATCACTGGAATCATTCCCTAAAGTGTTTACTTATAATTCTTTGGATTATAATTTTGTCGAGGGTAGCCTTTTAAACCGGTTTGGAATTTTGAAGGCCTTATATTTTAGTTACGGGTTTCGGACATCTCCGAGCCATTTCTAGGATGGTTGTAGCCTTTTAAGTTCGGGTATTGCCCAATAGGATATTACCCCAGACTTCAATGCCCGAGTCGTCCGGTCTTTCCCAGGACGACACTCCCTGATCGGGGGTGGCCCTAGCCTTTAAGGTTGGGGCACTGCCTAATAGGTTCATGTGCCCTCGGGCTTTGGCATCCTGAGTCGTTCGGGCTTGCCCAGGACGATAGTCCCAAATGAAATCAATAACTTCCTTCTCCCTAACTTTATCAAATGCTTGGGCTTCCACCCATTTATAAAAATACTCAGTCATAAAAAATATAAAATTGAGCCTTACTGGGTGCCCATGGCAGGGGACCAACGTTGTCCATTCCCAACTTCATGAATGGCCAGTGTGACAAGACCGAATGTAATAGCTCACCGGGCTGATGAATCATCGGTGCATGCTTCTAACATCCGTCACATTTTTGCACGAACTCCTTTGCGCCCTTCTCCATGTCGATCCAGTAGTAGCCGGCTCTATTTATCTTCCGAACCAATGATTCGACGCCCGAATGATTTCTGCAGGTGCCTTCGTGGACTTCCCTCAAAACATATTCGGTGTCTCCTGGTCCTAGACATATGGCTAGTGGGCCACTAAACGTTCTCTTGAATAGGGTGTCATCTTTGGACAAGCTGAACCTAGCCGGACTTTGTGCCCATAGCTCTCGATTCTTTAGGATCGGAGGACAGTTTTCCAGTCATCAAATAGTCTATATACTTGTTTCTCCAATCCCAGGTTTAAGCTTGTTGAGTTTATCTCAGCAAGGCCTTCTTCCACTACCATTTTCATGAGTTGAACGACCATTTCCGAGTTGAATTATCATCATCGACCAACAATCCTAAGTTAGCAAGAGCATCAGCTTCGCTGTTTTGATCCCGGGGTACATGTTGCAAAGTCCATTCCTTGAACCAATGTAACGTCACTTTTAGTTTATCCAGGTACCTTCACATTTGTTCCCCTTTGACTTCGAACGTTCCATTGAATTGATTTAACACAAGGAGGGAATCACACTTAGCTTCAATCACCTCAGCCCCCAGGCTTTAGCTAGTTCGAGACCTGCAATCATGGCCTCCTACTCGGCCTCATTGTTAGTCAAGTTTACCATTCTAATAGATTGCCTAACTACATTACTCGTTGGTGGTTTCAACATAATTCCAAGTCCAAACCCCTTTTGCGTTCAAGGCAACGTCCGTAAAGAGGGTCCAGATTCCGGAAGAAATCCCAAAATTCAACAACAATTACTTCTTGACCTCAAATATTAGGGCCGACATGAAGTCAGCCACAAAGTCCGCCAAAATTTGAAAATTTGATGGTGGTTCGGGGTCGATATTCGATATCGCACCCTCTGATTTCCATGGCCCATTTTGCCAATCGTCCCCAGAGCTCGAGCTTATGCATTATATTCCTTAACGGTTAAGTAGTGACGACACATATGGGATGGCAATTTTAACTTTCTAGAGGCGCTTAGCAAAGCGAATGCCAATTTTTCCAAGTGAGGATACCTAGTTTCGGCCTCGCCTAGAGTCCTGCTAACATAGTAGATAGGAAATTTGCGTACCTTCCTCTTCCCGGACTAGGACTCCACTTACCGTTATCTCGGATACCACCAAATACATGTACAACTACTCATCTGCCTTCGAATATGAAGAAAAGGCAGGCTCGAAAGGTACCCCTTGAGTTCTTCCAAGGCTTGTTGACACCCCAGGTTCCATGAGAAATTATTCTTCTTCTTCAATAACGATAAGAACCTATGGCTCTTGTCGAAATACCTAGAAATGAATCGGCCCAACGGCTAAGCGCTCGGTTAACCTTTGAATGGCCTTGACATTGTCCACCACAGTAATGTCTTCTATGTCCTTGAAGACGTGTTGTCGCAATTGTCCACCACAGTAATGCATTTCTCCGGGTTTAGCTTCATATTGTATTTCTTCAATATGTTGAAGGTTTCCTGCAAATGTTTCAAATGGTCCTCTGCTCGCAAGGACTTAACTAGCATATCGTCAATGTAAACCTCCATTGATTTCCATATTTGTTCTTCGAACATCCGATTTACTAGGCGTTGGTAAGTGACACTGGCGTTTTATAGTCCGAATGGCATTATGTTACAGCAGTAGGTGTCGTACTTAGTGATGAAGCACACTTTTTCCTGGTCACCCGGGTCCATTCGAATTTGGTTGTACCGGGATTAGGCATCGAGGAAGCTGAGGATCTCATGTACGAACGTCGCATCGATCATGCGACTGATGTTGGGCAGAGGGAAAGAGTCCTTGGTGCATACCTTGTTCAAATCTTTGTAGTCTACACATATTCTTATTTATTCCTTTTTTTAGGGACTAACACTACGTTTGCTAACCAATCCGGGTATTTAAACTCCCCGATGGACCCTATTTTAAGGAGTTTAGATACCTCATCTTTGATGAATGCATGCTTGACTTCGGGTTGAGGCCTCCATTCCTATTTGATCGGGTGGAACTTTGGATCTAGGCTCAGCTTATGAGTAGTTATCTTCGGCAGGATCCCAGTCATGTCGAGGTGGGACCAAGCAAAACAATCTATGTTAGGTATAAATAATTTAATGAGTTTTTGCCTGAGCTTGGGACTTAACCCCGTGCACAGGTATACCTTACGATCTGGCAGGTGCTTGATCAATATGACCTGCTCCAGTTTTTCGATCGTTGATTTGGTGGCGTTGGAATCATCGGGGACTATGAAATACCTAGGAACTCCATAGTCGTCGACCTCACCTGTCCCCTACTTCTCTAGTTCGGTCGGGGCTGGTGTCAGTGATTACTATTTGGTTTCTCCCTTGGCTTTCGAACCCAGATCCTTTAGTGCTAAAAGTGAGGATATAGGGACCACCTCGTTGACTGCGAACATATCCTTTACAGCTGGTTGTTCTACATAAATTGTTTTAATCCCTCCTGGCGTTGGGGATATCAACACCTGGTGCAGCGTCGAGGGCACTGCCCTCATGTTGTGAATCCACAGCCTCCCGAACAAATCATTATATCTCATATCTCTTTCGATCACGTAGAACTTTGTTTCCTAAATGGCTATGGCGGTGTTCACCGGTAATGCTATTTCCCCTTTAGTGGTCTCACATGCCATGTTGAATCCGTTTAGAACTCGGACTGCAAGCACAATTTGGCCTTGTAGACCTAGCTGCTCCACAACTCACAATATAATGATATTGGTCGAGTTACCTGGATAAATTAACACACTCTTAACTTGGGATGTATGTATGAGTACAGATATTATTAGTGCATCGTTGTGGGGCTGCACGATGCCTTCAGCATCCTTGTCGTTAAAAGACAAGGTTCCTTCTGGCACGTAATCTCGAGTCCATTTTTCCCTCGTGATGGATACTTTGGTGTGCTTTAACATAGGCCCCTGGGGGACGTCGACCCCACCGATGATCATGTTAATGGCATATTGCGGTTCATCCTGCTCGATCTGCTTACTAGAATCCCTGTTCCTGAAATGGTTTTTGGCTCGATTGCTCAGGATCCCTCGAAGATGACCGTTACTGAATAACCGGGCTACTTCATCTCTCAATTGTCAGCAATCTTCAGTCTTGTGGCCGTGAGTTCCATGATATTTACACATTAGGTTGGGGTCCCTTTCGGCTGGATAGGACTGTAGAGGTCGAGTTCACTTGGTGTCTTTGATGAGTCCGATGGCAGATACGATGACAGCAGTATCGACGGTGAAGTTTTGCTCCGGTAACCTTGGCGCTTCTTTAGGCTCGATGGGTCTACTGAAACCGCTTTTGCTCATTAGTCACTAGTTATTTTGACCTTGATCTCTTCTTCTTTCACTTCTCACAGGGTTTCGCCCAGACCCATTATCTCTTCGATCTCCATTGCATGGTTGATACCGACCCCTACTTGATCTTGGTTCACGATCAATATCTCTCTTGGATCTGCCGATAGCTCTCATGGGATAAACGAACCCGGAAGGGGCCCCAAGTTTATCATCTTCGACCTTAATTGCTTATTGATACCGGTTATGCACGTCGGCCCAAGTTTCAGCCAAATATCCTATCAGATATTGCTCAACTGTTGTGAAGCCAATGAGCTTCAAGTATTGAGTCCTTGGGTGAAGACCTGAACGGCCCAATCGTCTGCGACCAGAGGCAGGTCTATCCATTCCATTTGAAACCGGGACAAGAATTCCATGAGCATCTCATTATCCCTCTGTTTCACTTTGAAAATGTCTAATTTCCTGGTCTCGACCTTGATGGCCCCAGTGTGTGCTTTTACGAATGAGTCTACAAGCACAGCAAACGAGTTAGTAGAATTAGGGTGTAAGTTGTGATACCATATCATAGCTCCTTTTGACAAAGTTTCCCCAAACTTTTTCAACAGGACAAACTCGATCTCATTATCCTCCAAATCGTTCCCTTTGATGACACACGTGTAGGAGGTCACACGCTCATTTGGGACAGTTGTTCTGTTGTACTTAGGAATCTCGGGCATGCGGAACTTCTTTGGCATTGCCTTCGGAGCTGCGCTCGGAGGAAAAGGTTTTTGAACAAACTTCTTGGAATCCAAGCCCTTCAATATCGGTGGTGCTCCTGGGATTTGGTCGACCCTGGAGTTGAAGGTTTTCACTTTTTTGTCATTGGCGTCGATTTTATTTTCTCCCGATTCTACCAGTTATGTCAGTTCCTCGAGCAACTTTATGATCTCGGGGTTAGTCCTCGGTTCAGCTTCACACGGCCTCTCTGTGACCGGTTCGTTTCTACAAGCTATTTCCCAGGACGGCTCGAGCTCAATTCTGCTAGGGGCGCAGCTTTGGTTTTGCAGCTGGACTATCGCTGCATGTTGAGCCTGTAGCATTTCGAAGATCACTCGCAAGTTGACCCCATCTCTTTCACCGTCGATTGTATTTTGGGTTATCGATCGGACTCCCCCACGCATGCTGCTCTGGGGATCGGTAGGCAAATTCACATTGATGGCCACATCTGAGTTGATGCCTATCGGGTCCGCGGCTGGAACTCTGTTGGGATCGACAAGGGGCACCTCGTTACTGGGTACCATATTTTTTGTTCTAGCCATGGTGACCGGATTCGGCATCCATGTTTAGAGGGGCAGATGCGAAGTTTGACATTTTAAACTGTGACCTGAAGTTACATACACTTCAAAGAACAAGTGTAAAGTATTATGAAAATTCGTATCAAATTGCCACTACTATTCTTAGCCCCACGGTGGGCGCCAAAGTGTTTACCCTAAAAATTGATAACAACTAAATTTGTAAGTGGTTTAAGGATACGCAGATTAATTCGATATAAACGATAAATTACGTTAGATTAAACAAATAAAGATATAGTTAAATTCAAACCACGTAAGGAGGATGATTCCAGTCTTAGTGAAATTTCCACCCTCGACCCGGACTCACAATGGTCAGAACTGAAGAACAAGAATAAGAGCTTCCAATAAAAGAGAATAATACTCCATCTGTTATAGTTTACGTGGACCTATTTCTTTTTTGGTCCGTCCCAAAAGGAATGACCCCTTTCTAAATTTGGAAATAATTTAGATTAAACTTCCAATTTTGCCCTTAATGAGAAGCTTTTATAACCACACAAATATTCTAGACCTCTTTTTGACTTGTTTAGGACCACAAATTTCAAAAAAAATTATTTTTTCTTAAACTTTGTGCCCAGACAAACATGTTCACATAAATTAGAATGGAGGGAGTAGTATATTGCCTTGGTATGTGTGTTACAATATGTTCAATAAATAATCCGACCTTTTTTACATAATAGGGGAATCCTACTCTAGGTACAATTCTATAAAAGGTAAAAAAAAAATTGTTTAACTAATCACCGGTTCCTCATCGATACGTGCCGAGATCCAGCTGTGATATTCGGTCGGTAGCGGATATTACGGCCTTCTGTTGGTCATGCTTGGTTGCCTTACCACGTTCTCCGAAGTCTTTAGGGATTTGAACCGATCTTGGACCATGGCCCCGATATTCTTGATGGTGGGTGTCATGCCCCCGGGCTCTAACTCGATGAGGCTCTTGCCTCGATGTTGGTCCCTTGTCATCATGTCTCTAGCTCAGTTTATCATATCGGAAGTCAGAGCGTACCATGAGCTCAGTTTTAGCCAATGTATGTATGATTGTACACCAAAATAAGATAAATACGTTTCCCTTTCAAATAATTTCTTCGAAATGATTAAAAAAACTTATCAATTATTTAAAATTGAGACATAAAAAATATACGAATACTTCTGCTTTGTTTTTAGAATCTGTATGTTCAACACAAGATTTACTTAAAAAATGTTTTTCTTAACCATTTTAAAGCGTGAAAAAGCTACGCTCTTAACCATCCAACTATACTAGTAGAAGTTATCTTAAGGACTAAATACTCTCGACAAGATTAGCATACTAGTAATCCGAATCTCACGGCATATTCATTTGTAAGTTCATGTTTCTCATGTACTAGTGTCTGAACGCGTGCAATGCACGGATAATTTGACGAAATATTAATCTTATAAAATTATGATGTAATATATTATATTATTTTAATAAATAATAATTTTACTATCTTATTATTTAATGTAGTATACATAAATATAATAAAATCGATACATAATCAAAGGATACAAAGCATTATAGTAATCAAATAAATTATTTATTCCTTATTTATTTTTTTATTAAATTAGCAAGCACTTAATACTATACATTTAGTAATGTGAATTTTTATTAATTTGTCAATTGGCTTAATATTTTGATATTACTTCTCTTCTAGTAGAACATACGTAATTTTCTTATTCTGGTTTATACTTATATTATTTGTTTAAAATTCTTCAACTGCCTAAATTTATCAATAATTTTTTTGAGTGTTATTTATTTTATTTTGTTTCTTAATTAATTCAAAATATCAATATTATAAAATTATCTTTATCCACCTCTTTTCATACATTCATTTCTACTATATTTGATTAGTTTTCTCATTTTATAGTTACTGAAATTTAAATAATATCATTTTTTTTACTAAATTATAATTTTAAATTCATCAAAAGTATCAAGAGATAAGTCTTTTATTATTTTTATAAAAAATATACTAATATTTTTAATAATTAATAAAATGTGTTTTACTAAATTATAATTCTAAATTCATCAAAAGTATCAAGAGATAAGTTTTTTATTATTTTTATAAAAAATATACTAATATTTTTAATAATTAATAAAATGTGTTTTATATATAATATTTATCTTATACATAATATCCTAATAGTTTCATTATATTTTTGTTTTTTTCATTATGAAATTATTAGTTCTATTTATTAACTAAATTTTCCTATATGAGAAATTTAATTAGTATATGTATTTGTACGATATCATTTGATTTATTTACTTATTTAATATTCTTCATTTATGACTATTTGTTTATTATGATTTTAGTTATGTGTATATGTACGAATTTTATCATAATAATTCTAATTATTTTTATAAATCTTATATATATATATATATATATATATATATATTATCCATTACTTAATATTGTTAAATTAACATATGAATTATTAATAAATTACCAATTTAGTATAATAACTACTCCCATATATGTACACACATACACACTACTACTATTACTACTATTATTGGTAGTTTTTTATTTTTTTATTATTTTTGTTTTTTATTGTAAAATAATTTTAAAATTACAATTTGAATGAGTAGAATTTATTTGTATTTTCATTTTTTATTGATAATTATAAGATATGTATATTTATTAATTCAATTAGTGTAACCAATTAATTTAAAATTTAAAATTCAAAAAATAATTAGTTAGAAAAGTAATTTATTTTGTCTTAACAATGCCACTTGGCTTTTTGTGGTTAATACATTTGTCTTAATGTAGTGCTTTTGCTTCTCTTATTCTATATAGATTTAAAATTTAAAAAAAAAATAGTTAGAAAAGTAGTATAGTTTATCTTAACATTGCTACTTGGCTTTTTGTGATTAACACACTTGTCTTAATGTAGTGCTTTTGTTTCTCCTATTCTATATAGACTAGTATTCATACCTGCACGTTGAACGAAAAATATTAAATATAATTTTTTATAAGAAAATATTACTTGTAAAATACGGTAGACCGAGAGGAACATGAAAATGTAATTATTTATTGAACATGTAAATGTATTGGATATTCACACATTAAAGTCATGAGCAACCGTACATATCCATTAAAAACAGCTATTAAGGAAGATAATGGAACCTTAGATTATTGGCAATATTCAGATTCTAAGACATATAAATTAGGGTTATTTCAGAAAGGCAACAAATTCTACACAATATTTGGTACACATTAACAAAGTTTTTGTTAAATGAAAAGAACAAAATATTCCTTTGAACCGGTACTAAAGCATCAAGCATTGATGAAAAGATATATGATGGTCCACCATTAAAAACATAATAATATATTTGTTAACACAAAATATCACCTAGTTTGAGTGTTGAGACCGCATAGATTGCAATTATTTTAATACTTTTTTATCATCATTGCTCAAGAAATTGAATAATAATATTGAAGGAATGATTTGCAATGGGGTAAAAAATCGCATGAAATAAGCTTCAAGATTTTAACTTCAAAATCACTTGCCATAACATGAGATATTTCTCCTTTTAAAGCAGTTGACAGAATTAATTGTAGTTGCACAATGCATATTTTAGAAAGACTACTTAGAAATTGGAGACTTTGGTCGCCTAAACTTCTCCTCCATTACAAAAGTTGTCACCTCAAATTTCTCTTTTTACAACTATCTAGGCATTACATGAACCAATCAGGTAGACATTCCTTTTTGTTGTTTATGAAAGATATTCTCTTGGCAGAAGCTGATATTTTAATATATGTCATATCTCAGTAAACCCAATTCCAACTTGAATAAGAGATGTTCATTTCCAGAGGAATTAGCTATCATATGACAACATCATAGACCATGTCATGCATCTTCACAAAATCAAACTTATTTTTCCTTTCTACCTGATTACTTTGACAATTGGACCAGGGAGGCAAAGTTGAATGTCTAACGGAATACTTTGGCATTTTAGATCCTTTCTACAAGCCGCAGTCTCAAGGTATGGAAATGGAATTTCTCGATCTTTCAAGTGCACTATGGTAGCTTGATATGAAAATCAAGTTGTAATTCTGTAAAATAACGATAAAAAATAAAATAAACGTGTTAAATAAAGGATATTATTCTGCAAAAAAGAGATGATGCACCAAAAAGGAAAAAAAAATCAGTCAGAACATGCAAAGCTGTGAAAAGCAAAATGACATAAATTCAAAACTGAATTCATAAGAATATTTGCATAAATCTACAAAGAATCTGGACCAGATTTTTATATACTTTTATTTCAAGAAGTCCTCTTTCTAATTACACAAGCAGATATCGGTTTCGACATGCCTGCATAGAGATATAATATTTTTTAGTCAGTGCGTGTAATCCTGTGAAAAACAGAATGACAGAAATTAAAAACTAAGTTCAAAAGAATATATGTATAAATCTACAAAGAATCTAGACCTTATTTTTGTATACATTGTAGTTCAAGAAGTTACCTTTCCAGCGGCACAATCGAATCGTGATTTCGACATGCCAACTGAGAGATATAATTTTTTTAGTTATAGCGCGCAATGATGTGAATAGCAGAATACCAGAAAATTCAGAACTGAGTTCAAAAGCATTTATGTATAAATATACAAAGAATTTAGACCTGATTTTTGTGCATATTATAGTTCCAGGAAGTCCTCATTTCAATGGCACAAGCGGATCGTGATTTCGACGTGCCAGTAGAGAGATATAATTTTTTTAGTCAGGGTGCGCAAAGCAGTGAAATGCAAAATGACAGAAAATCATAACTGATTCCGAAAGAATATCTATATAAATATACAAATAATCTAGACCTTATTTTTATATATATTGTAGTTCCAGAAGTCCTATTTTCAACGGCATAAGTGGATCATAGTTTCGATATGCCAGCAGAGAGATATAATATTTTTAGTTCGGGCGTACAACGCTGTGAATATAATCTTTTATTTTTTATGTCTCTTCTCGTATGCATGATTAGTTTTTAGTGTTCATAAATTTAAGCACAGTAGTATATGATTTTGTATTGAAAATCTATAAATTGTGATAAAAGTTCATAACATTATTATCGGAGGAATATTTAGGCCGTTTCTGGTTCCATATGCATATTCTATTTTTTCTTGCGAGTTTTTTCTATTCTTCCATGTCATAGTGCTGTAAAACTGATTTTTCTGTAAGAAGGTCTGAGTATTTTGGCAGATATCCTAATTCAGACTTCATGGTTCGTAAATTTAAGCACAATAGTATCAGATTTTGATGTGAGAAGTTTTCGAGCATTTCTGAAGCAACCACAAGGATGATAACCTTGGATACATGTCACAGGAATTGGCAGCTTTTGAGATTGGTGGGTTTTGAATCTTTTAAATATAGAAAATTAAATTTTCTAATTTTCAAGAAAAGATGAGAGAAGGAGTCAGTTAAAGCTAGTTTTTAATTCTCTGGTTTAATAAATAATTTAGATTAACTGCCCAAAAAACCTGGGATTCCACATTCTAGTTAACTGAAGGTTTCAAAAATTTTACCAACATTTTCTATGCCCACGTTTGGAAAGACGATCGTGGCTGTTTTTTTCCCTGTCTTCCTATTTCTATGTAAAATTCTATCTAAACAAACTTTTTATTTGAATTTTAAGATTTATAATAATTTAACTAAAAAAATAATAAAAAAACATAGGAGTTCATTTTTTGGAATTGGAATTTCTGCCAAGTTTGAAGTTTTTACTATTTTTATACTAAAATCAAATCTGAAATAACTATAGCATTAAATTTTTTACATCTTTTTAAATAAACTTTAAAACAATTCCAACAAAGTTAGAGAATTGTTCAAAAAATGTACACTTGTCAATTTAGTATTACGTCACATGTCATTATAATCTTTCTTTGCCTCTCCTATTATATATTAATAGATTAGAATAACTGCCCAAAAAACCTGGGATTCCACATTCTAGTTAACTGCTGAAGGTTTCAAAAATTTTACCAATTTTTTTTATGCCCACGTTTTGGAAAGACGGTCGTGGGTGTTTTTTCCCTTTCTTCCTATTTCTATGTAAAATTTTATGTAAACAAACTTTTTATTTGAATTTTCAGGTTTATAATAATTTAACTAAAAACCTAATGAAAAAACGTGGGAGTTTATTTTTTGGAATTGGAATTTCTGCCAAGTTTGAAGTTTTTACTATTTTTATACTAAAAACAAATCTGAAATAACTCTCAACATTAAATTTTTTACATCTTTTTAAATAAACTTTGAAATAATTCCAACAAAGTTGGAAGATTGTCCAAAAAATATACACTTGTCAATTTAGTATTACGTCACTTGTCATTATAACCTTTCTTTGTCTCTCCTATTATATATTAATTTAACTAAAAGAAATAATGAAAAAACGTGGGAGTTCATTTTTGGAATTTTGGAATTTCTGCCAAGTTTGAAGTTTTTACTATTTTTATACTAAAAACAAATCTGAAATAACTGTCAACATTAAATTTTTTACATCTTTTAAATAAACTTCGAAACAATTCCAACAAAGTTGGAGGATTGTCCAAAAAATAAACACTTGTCAATTTAGTATTACGCCATTTGTCATTATAATCTTTCTTTGTCTCTCCTATTATATATTAATTTAACTAAAAAACTAATGAAAAAACGTGGGAGTTCATTTTTGGAATTGGAATTTCTGCCAAGTTTAAATTTCTTACTATTTTTATACGAAAAAAAAAATCTGAAATAACTGTCAGCATTAAAGTTTTTACATCTTTTAAAATAAACTTTGAAACAATTCCAACAAAGTTGGAGAATTGTCCAAAATGTACACTTGTCAATTTAGTATTACGCCATATGTCATTATAATATTTCTTTGTCTATCTATTATATATTACTATTATATATTAATAGATTAGAATAACTGCCTAAAAAACTTGAGATTCCACATTCTAGTTAACTGCTGAAGGTTTCAAAAAATTTTACCAACGTTTTTTATGCCCACGTTTTGGAAAGACGACCGTGGGTGTTTTTTTCCTTTCTTCCTATTTCTATGTAAAATTCTATGTAAACAAACTTTTTATTTGAATTTCAAATTTATAAAAATTTAACTAAAAAAACTAATGAAAAAACGTGGGAGTTCATTTTTTGGAATTTTGGAATTTCTGCCAAGTCTGAAGTTTTTACTATTTTTATACTAAAAACAAATCTGAAATAACTGTCAGCATTAAATTTTTTACATCTTTTCAAATAAACTTTGAAACAATTCCAACAAAGTTAAAGAATTGTCCAAAAAATGTACACTTGTCAATTTAGTATTACGCCATATGTCATTATAATCTTTCTTTGCCTCTCCTATTATATATTAATAGATTAGAATAACTGCCCAAAAAACTTGAGATTCCACATTCTAGTTAACTGTTGAAGGTTTCAAAAATTTTACCAACGTTTTTTATGCCCACGTTTTGGAAAGACGATCGTAGGTATTTTTTTTTCTTTCTTCCTATTTCTATGTAAAATTCTATGTAAACAAACTTTTTATTTGAATTTTCAAGTTTATAATAATTTAACTAAAAAACTAATGAAAAAACGTGGGAGTTCATTTTTGGAATTGGAATTTTTGCCAAGTTTGAAGTTTTTACTATTTTTATACTAAAAACAAATCTGAAATAACTGTCAGTATTAAATTTTTTACATCTTTTTAAATAAACTTTGAAAGAATTCCAACAAAGTTGGAGAATTGTCCAAAAAATGTACACTTGTCAATTTAGTATTACGTCACATGTCATTATAATCTTTCTTACCTCTCCTGTTATATATTAATAGATTAGAATAACTGCCCAAAAAATATGGGATTCCACTTTCTAGTTAATTGCTAAAGGTTTCAAAAAATTTACCAATGTTTTTTATGCCCACGTTTTGGTAAGACGATCGTGGGTGTTTTATTTTCCTTTCTTCCTATTTCTATGTAAAATTCTATATAAACAAACTTTTTATTTGAATTTTCAGGTTTATAATAATTTAACTAAAAAAATAATAATTAAACATGGGAGTTCATTTTTTGGAATTGAAATTTCTGCCAAGTTTGAAGTTTTTACTATTTTTATACTAAAAACAAATCTGAAATAACTATCAGTATTAAAATTTTTTTACATCTTTTTAAATAAACTTTGAAACAATTCCAACAAAGTTGGAGAATTGTCCAAAAAATATACACTTGTCAATTTAGTATTACGCCACATGTCATTATAATATTTCTTTGCCTCTCCTATTATATATTAATAGATTAGAATAACTGCTAAAAAAATCTGGGATTCCACAATCTACTTAACTACATAAGGTTTCAAAAATTTTACCAACGCTTTTGATGCCCACGTTTTGGAAAGACGATCGTGGGTGTTTTTTTTTCCTTTCTTCCTATTTCTATGTAAAATTCTATGTAAACAAACTTTTTATTTGAATTTTCAGGTTTATAATAAATTAACTAAAAAAACTAATGAAAAAACGTGGGAGTTCATTTTTTGGAATTGGAATTTTTGCCAAGTTTGAAGTTTTTACTATTTTTATACTAAAAACAAATCTGAAATAGCTGTCAGCATTAAATTTTTTACATCTTTTTAAATAAACTTTGAAACAATTCTAACAAAGTTGGAGGATTGTCCAAACAATGTACACTTGCCAATTTAGTATTACGCTGTCATTGTAACATTTCTTTTCCTCTCCTATTATATATTAATTTAACTAAAAAATAATGAAAAACCGTGGGAGTTCATTTTTTGAAATTGGAATTTCTGCCAAGTTTGAAGTTTCTACTATTTTTGTACTAAAAACAAATCTGAAATAACTGTTAGCATTAAATTTTTTACATCTTTTTAAATAAACTTTGAAACAATTCCAACAAAGTTGGAGAATTGTCCAAAAAAGGTGCACTTATCAATTTAGTATTACGCCATATGTCATTATAATATTTTTTTGCCTATCCTATTATATATTAATAGATTAGAATAACTGCCCAAAAAACTTGAGATTCCACATTCCAGTTAACTGCTGAAGGTTTCAAAAAATTTACCAACGTTTTCGATGCCCACGTTTTGGAAAGACTACCGTAGGTGTTTTTTTTCATTTCTTCCTATTTCTATGTAAAATTCTATGTAAACAAACTTTTTATTTGAATTTTTAGATTTATAATAATTTAACTAAAGAACTAATGAAAAAACGTGGGAGTTCATATTTTGGAATTGGAATTTTTGCCAAGTTTTAAGTTTTTACTATTTTTATACTAAAAACAAATCTGAAATAACTGTCAGCATTAAATTTTTTACATCTTTTTAAATAAACTTTGAAACTATTCCAACAAAGTTAAAGAATTGTCCAAAAAATATACATTTGTCAATTTAGTATTACGCCACTTGTCATTATAACCTTTCTTTGCCTCTCCTATTTTGGAATTGGAATTTTTGTTCATATTTTGGAATTGAAATTTTTGCCAAGTTTGAAGTTTTTACTATTTTTATACTAAAAACAAATCTGAAATAACTGTCAACATTAAATTTTTTACATCTTTTTAAATAAACTTTGAAATAATTCCAACAAAGTTGGAGGATTGTCCAAAAAATATACACTTGTCAATTTAGTATTACGCCACTTGTCATTATAACCTTTCTTTGCCTCTCCTATTATATATTAATTTAACTAAAAAAATAATGAAAAAACGTGGGAGTTTATTTTTTGGAATTGGAATTTCTGCCAAGTTTGAAGTTTTTACTATTTTTATACTAAAAATAAATCTGAAATAACTGTCAGCATTAAATTTTTTACATCTTTTTAAATAAACTTTGAAACAATTCCAACAAAGTTAAAGAATTGTCCAAAAAATATACATTTGTCAATTTAGTATTATGCCATATGTCATTATAACCTTTCTTTGCCTCTCCTATTATATATTAATAGATTAGAATAACTGTCCAAAAAGGTTGAGATTCCACATTCTAGTTAACTGCTGAAGGTTTCAAAAATTTTACCAACGTTTTTTATGCCCACGTTTTGGAAAGACGATTGTGGGTGTTTTTTTTTCCTTTCTTTCTATTTCTATGTAAAATTCTATGTAATCAAACTTTTTATTTGAATTTTCAGGTTTATAATAATTTAACTAAAAAACTAATGAAAAAGTGTGGGAGTTCATTTTTTGGAATAGGAATTTTTGTAAAGTTTGAAGTTTTTACTATTTTTATACTAAAATCAAATCTGAAATAGCTGTAAGCATTAAATTTTTTACATATTTTTAAATAAACTTTGAAACAATTCCAACAAAGTTGGAGAATTGTCCAAAAAATGTACACTTGTCAATTTAGTATTACGCCACTTGTCATTATAATCTTTCTTTTCCTCTCCTATTATATATTAATTTAACTAAAAAAATAGTGAAAAAACATGGGAGTTCATTTTTTGGAATTAGAATTTCTGCCAAGTTTGAAGTTTTTACTATTTTTATACTAAAGACAAATCTAAAATAACTATTAGCATTCAATTTCTTACATCTTTTTAAATAAAACTTTGAAACAATTCCAACAAATTTGGAGAATTGTCCAAAAAATGTACACTTGTCAATTTAGTATTACGTCATATGTCATTATAACCTTTCTTTGCCTCTCCTATTATATATTAATAGATTAGAATAATTGCCCAAAAAAGCTGAGATTCCACATTCTAGTTAACTGATGAAGGTTTCAAAAATTTTACCAACGTTTTTTATGCCCACGTTTTGGAAAGACGATAGTGGGTATTTTTTTTTTCCTTTCTTCCTACTTATATGTAAAATTCTATGTAAAAAAACTTTTTATTTGAATTTTCAGGTTTATAATAATTTAACTAAAAAAAACTAATGAAGAAACGTGAGAGTTTATTTTTTAGAATTGGAATTTTTGTCAAGTTTGAAGTTTTTACTATTTTTATACTAAAAACAAATCTGAAATAACTGTCAGCATTAAATTTTTTACATCTTTTTAAATAAACTTTGAAACAATTCCAACAAAATTGGAGGATTGTCCAAAAAATGTACACTTGTCAATTTAGTTTTACGTCACTTGTCATTATAACCTTTCTTTGCCTCTCCTATTATATATTAATTTAACTAAAAAAATAATCAAAAAACGTGGGAGTTCATTTTTGGAATTGGAATTTCTGCCAAGTTTGAAGTTTTTACTATTTTTATACTAAAAATAAATTTGAAATAACTGTCAGCATTAAATTTTTTATATCTTTTTAAATAAACTTTGAAATAATTCCAACAAAGTTGGAGAATTGTTCAAAAAATGTACACTTGTCAATTTAGTATTACGCCATATGTCATTATAACATTTCTTTGCCTCTCCTATTATATATTAATAGATTAGAATAACTGTCCAAAAACCCTGAGATTCCACATATTAGATAACTACTGAAGGTTTTAAAAATTTTACCAACGTTTTTGATGCCCACGTTTTGGAAAGATGATCGTGGGTGTTTTTTTCCTTTCTTCCTATTTCTATGTATAATTCTATGTAAACAAACTTTTTATTTGAATTTTCAAGTTTATAATAATTTAACTAAGAAACTAATGAAAAAATGTAGGAGTTCATTTTTTTGAATTGGAATTTTTTCCAAGTTTGAAGTTTTTACTATTTTTATACTAAAAACAAATCTGAAATAACTGCCAGCATTAAATTTTTTATATCTTTTTAAATAAACTTTCAAACAATTCCAACAAAGTTGGAGGATTATCCAAAAAATGTACACTTGTCAATTTAGTATTACGCCACTTGTCTTTATAACCTTTCTTTATCTCTCCTATTATATATTAATAGAATAGATGCTCCATACAAAATTGAAATTTTAGAATAGCTTCTTATTTTTAGTCGTTGGTAACTAATTTGATCAATATGTTATATTCTCAAACACGGCAACATAATTAGCATTCTCATTTACAAACTATTAGCTTATATCTTTCCATATTGCATAAAGAAAATATTAGCGTTTTCTTTTAATAATTAGCAAACTAAATTCTGTCAAAGATGTCGTTTTTCAAAGATTTTGATTGATATCAAAACACAAGTTAGATTATGATAAAACTCAGTGAAAAAATATATGGGGGAAAAATATAATCGCAAGCGTTACGAAAATAGATGAATGTAACTAAAGTTGATCCTAAGCAATCTCTTGGCTCAAGCAATATAAAAGAGAAAGTGGTAAATTTACATATTCGAAACACAAAAATACAGTCGCATACTGGCATGCCTTCTTTATAGGAATTGAGGTAATTTTCTCAAAAAAGTATCAAAAACTGATAATCGAAGACAAAAGAAGTAAATTGGTTTGATGAGGAAGTTTTCATTGAATAGTCAGAGGTATAATATCATAATTTGGATTCAGATATTTAAGTTACAGATAACTTTTATGAAGGAGCACATCCATTCATACCCATAAGGAATTTCTATGAAAGAACACATCTGTTCGTATCAAGCGTGGATTATGGCTTCTTCTTTTTACTAATAAGGAGCGTAATTATTTTTTAAGAAGGGTAAAAGGGCATATTAACTTTTAGCCAAAGGGCTTCTCACTTTTAATATAGTGTAAATTGACTATTGTGACTTATATTACTTTTTATATAGTTGCTAAATATGCAAATATAATTTCAAAATTTTTAAATTTTTATGTTTAAATTCACACTAAAATTTAGTCAATATAACCCCTTGTATTCCGCAAAAGTTCAGATAAAATAGAACAAACGGGGTACATATTTTAGAATAACTGTAATCGAAACCAAAAAAACTATTAATATTATAAATATAATTCATTAAATACCTAGTGAAATTTATTTTAAGAAAAGAGGAAAGCAAAATATAAAATCCTAGAAGTCAGAGTAGAATCGTGAGCTCTAATGTTCAAATTAAGATGGAAACACTATATAATTTTTGATAAATAGATAAAATTACATGAAAGTAGGTATCCTATTAAGTAATTAAAATATTGCAAATACTTTTGTTAGATGTCTTGAGATACTGGTGCAAGGTGGGGAGTCCGGAACCAAAGTGTGGTTCTTTTGGACTCAAGCGACCATAATAAGTAAAAAAGATTGGGCACCATAATTTGTATAGCGCGGTGAATAAACGCACTATACCTTAACGGCATGTTTGTCCGTTAAGATATAGCGCGGTGAATAAACGCGCTTTGTTTGAACATAAAATGGGCGGAAAGGTATAGCGATAACGCGGTAAGTATGAGCGCTATACTTACATAAATAAGTGTGCCCTTCTCCTTCCCCACCAGATGCAAAACCAGAAGCCTTTTTTCTTATTCGAACCAGCGGTCCCCCCCCCCCCCCC
>ML419649.1:22202-55138 GCA_005239525.1 Nicotiana knightiana
CGCGAAAACCTCGAGCTTTTTTTTTTTCCTACCCCCGTGGCCCCCCCCCCCCCCCCACCCCCGCCTTTTTTAAAGAAAAAAAGCTCGTTTGGAGCCCACCAGTTCCTCAAGTGTAGATTCTCGGTATTGTAGCAAGCTAACATCGTATATAAGGCGTTATCGCATAGTGAGTTGCTCGTTTCGGCTTCAATCACCAAATCTTCAGCTTTCAAAAAAAGTTAAAATCGAGGTATTCCGACTTATTTTTTATTAAAACTCATGTATAAAAAATGCATATTAGTTGTTTTTATTGTGTTCTATGTTATCTCGTGATTATTTTGAGATTTAATTAATTTGTTGTTATTTATCCGGATTATATTATTAGTATGCTAAAAAAATTAGTAAAGTGGAGAAATTGTGATTAGTTGTTATAAAAAATATTAATTAGTTATTTTTTGTGATGACCTGATAGGTCATCTCATGTTTTAAAACTAAATTTTGTGTTCCGAATCCTTAAATATCTCATTTTAGCCTTTCTCGACTTGCGTGTCCGGGTATTGACCCGGAAGGATTAGATCTGAACCTGTATTTTGACGGTCCCGGTGGATCCGTATTAAAATATGGGACCTGGGCACATGCCCGGAGTCGAATTCCGAGGTCCCTAGCTCGAGATATGAATTTTTGTTGAAAATTATAAGTCTGAAAACTTAATGGTTTTAAGAATTTGTTGATATTTGGCATTATTAATATTGGGCTCGTATTTTAGTTTCAGAACCCGGTACATGTTGAATATAATATATATAACTTGTATGTGAAGTTTGGTAAGAAACGGAGTCAGTTTGACGTTATTTGGACGCCCGGATGGGAAAATAGAAGTTTTAAAGCTTTCTTGAAAATTTCATTCGATTTGATATTCAATTCATAGTTTTAGGTGTAATTTTGGCAATTTGATCGCGCGATCAAGTTCGTATGATATTTTAGGACTTGTGTGCATGTATGGTTTGGAGCCCCGAGGCTCGGGTGAGTCTCAGAAAGGCTACGGGTTGTTTGGACTTTGAAAATCTTGTGTGAGAGTGCTATATCTGGTGTCAGGTACATTGTACTTTGCGATCGTGTAGTCACTCTCGTGATCGCGAAGGGGATCTAGGCTGGGGAGAAATTTTACTCTATGCGAACGCGAAGACTGGGTCGCGAACGCGGAGCGATGAGGGCCTTACCCTTCGAGATTGCGGCCAGCTCAATGCGAACGTGTAGCATTTGGGACCTGGGGAGGGGGTCAGTCGCTCTTCATCGCGAACGCGAAGGCCAGGGGGCATAGCCTTCGCGAACGGGATGGGAGTTTTGTGATCGCGTAAGTCTCTAGGACGTAGCTCTTCACGAAAGTGACAGTGTTCACGCGATCGCGATGAACATTGTCGCCCAGCTATTCAAAACAGAATCAAAAATGGGAATTGGTCATTTCTTTGAAAATTTTCAAACCTAAGAGACCTAGAGGCGATTCTTCCACAAGATTTTCTTCCCCAAATTTTTGGCAAGTGATTTTAACCTACTTTTCTTTCAATTACCCAATACATTTCATGAATTTTCAACCTAAAATCTAGGATTTTCATGTTAGAAATTGGGGGTTTGGGTAGAATTAGGAATTTTTGGGAAATGGGGATTTAGAACTCAAATTGAGACCGGATTTCAAAACTAATTGCATATTCGGGCTCGGGGGTGAATGGGTGAATGGGTTTTGGTCCGAACTTCGAGTTTTGACCAAGCAGGCCCGGGGTCGATTTTTGACGTTTTGGGGGAAAGTTTGGGAAATCTAAATTTATGCATTAAAATTGATTCCTTTAGCAATATTTGATGTTATTAAGTTAATTGTGGCTAGATACGAGTAGTTTGGAGGTGGAATCTAGAGGAAAAGTGATAATTGAACAGTGAGTGGCCTGTGGAGCGAGGTAAGTGTTGTGCCTAACTTTGATTTGAGGGATTAGGAACCCTTCCTTAAATGCTATATGAAAAATCATGTGAGCGGCGTATATGTGAGGTGACGAGCACTTATGCGCCGCCAATTTACATGTCTTTCCTGTTTCTTTCCCGTTCTCCTTATATTGTTCCTTTCCCTGCCTTAATTGTTACTTGCCTACTTGTATTTCCATGCCTAGTTGCTACTGGATAGATATTATTTTCCTTGTTGAAGGTATTTGGTATTCTCTAGTTTCATTGTCTCCTATTACCTGCTTAAGATGTTTTATTGGTATTTTAGTGAAATTCTAGGTTGGTCTCGCTAAGTAGTATTACTTGTGTAAGGTATTATTGATTACAAGCTTTTCATTTTCCCTATTCTGAAGTTTAAGTGTTGAGAAGGGTCTTGTGTTGAATTGTGAAATTTCTATACTTCCTGTGTAATTGATATGAATATAGTGGGATCGGGTTGCACGCCGCAACGGGTCGAATAAGGGTGATATATTGAGGAGGAATAAGGGTGAACTAATATTATACAGTGGGATCAGGTTGCATGCCGCAAAAGGTGTAAAAAGGGTGGAATGTGGTGAAATAAGGGTGAACAATGATTGTGATTATTGTGATATGGTGGGATCAGGTTGCACGCCGCAATATTTTATTTATATTATGTTATGTTATCCAGAGGAAATAAGAGAGGATTATGATATGTACCATGGGATCGAGTTGTGCGCCGCAACAATTTATATGTTTGTGCCTTTTCTTTGACTGTGTTAGTTGTACGATAGCTTTGAATTGCACTTAAGGATTGGTTATAGCTGAACACTAATGAAACACATTGGGTGTTGTATTTAATCCTTGCAAGTTACTGTTCTTATGTTATTCTGCCTTCTTTTCTGCCATTATTATTCACGGTATGCAAATTTTATTGTGAGTGTTCCCCCGTAGCCTCGTCACTCCTTCGTCGAGGTTAGGCTCGGCACTTACCAGTACATTGGGTCGGTTGTACTGATACTGCACTTTGCACTTCCTGTGCAAATTTTGGAGCAGGCAGTGGCTGATCGAGAGGTTGGCTGCAGACTTCACAGTTAGGAGACCCAAGGTAGTCATGTCTGTGTGCGCAGGCCCTGGCGTCCCCTTCTACACTACCATACTTACTATTTTCTTTTACTTCATAAACAGTTGTATTTTCTTTCGGACAAATATTTGTAGAGAAATCTTAGTATGTTCTTGAGTTGTGACTCCGGATTTTGGGTAGAAATAACATATAATTAAAGTTGTTATCTATGTAGTTTCATGTTTATTTCAGTTTATTTTTGCTTGTTTTCTGATAATCACTAAAATTATAAGGAATTAGCTAAATAACCTCTAACGTTGGCTTGCCTGGCAAGTGTGATGTTAGGCGCCATCACAGTCCCGACGGTGGGAATTTCGGGTCGTGACGAGTTGGTATCAAAGCCCTAGGTTGCCTAGGTCTCACAATTCACGAACAAGCTTAGTAGAATCTGTGGGATCGGTATGGAGACGTCTGTACTTAGCTCCCAGAGGCTATAAAGTTTAGGAACTAAATTTGCTTTCATTCATCTCTGTCGTGCGACTTTGTTTTCTCCATACCGATTGAACTCTCCTACTTTTATTCTCTCGCAGATGGCGAGAACGCGTACCGCTTCTTCAGCTGAGCAGCAGCCAGAGCCTCCAGCAGCAGCTCCTACGAGGAGTATAGGTCAAGGTCGAGGTCGTGCCATAGGCCGAGGCAGCGGCAGGGCTCATCCTAGAGCCTGAGCAGCAGCCCCAGTAGTGGAGCCTCTGGTAGAATTCGATGAGGAGGTTCCAACTTAGAATAATCCTGCCAGACTAACTCAGGTCCCGGAGGGATTCATTGCCGCCCTCGTGCTTAAGGATGCTTTAGTCCGTTTGGTGGGCTTTATTAAGAGTGTGGACCAGACTGGCGCATTTCCTATGGCACTAGCCGTATCTCAGGCCGGAGAAGGAGCCTAGACTCCTGCTACTCACACTCCAGAGCAGATGGCTCCCCAGTATCAGACCCCAGCAGCTCATCCAGTCGGGGTAGTTCAGCCGGTTGCTGTGGCACAGACCGGTGATGGGTCACATATGTCTTCTGAGGCTTTATGGAGATTGGATAGGTTTACCAAGCTCTTTATAGTCCTTTTCAGTGGTGCTACTTCAGAGGATCCCCAGGAGTATCTTGACAGGTGTCATGAGGTTCTTCGGAACATGGGTATAGGAGATCAATGGGATCGACTTTGCTGCTTTTTCAGATGACTGGTTCCGCCAAGAAATGGTGGAGGGATTATTTGTTGACCAGACCAGCTAGGTCGCCTGCTCTTACTTGGGACCAGCTCACTCATCTCTTCCTAGAGAAGTTTCTGCCTATTACCTTGAGGGAGGAGCACCGCCGTCGGTTTGAGCTTCTCTAGATATGAGACCCGTTTTGTGGATTTGGCCTGTCATGCTCTTCTTCTGATCCCTACCAAGAGATAGAGGGGGAGGAGGTTATTGAGGGACATGCTCAGCTTATTATATTGCATATGGCTAAGGATACTGGGAGTGAGATTTCTTTTCAGGCGGCTGCCAATGTCTCTAGGCGAGTTGAGATGGTTCTTGGACAGGGAGGTCAAGGGTCAGACAAGAGACCTCGTCATTCTGGTGGGTTCAGAAGTGCCTCGCCTGGAAGCAGGGGTACTTTTGGTAGAGGCCATTCTCCCAGGCCATTCCATTCAGAGCTTCACAGAGTGCTTCAGGGAGTCGCAGTACTTATGTGCCTCCTTCTGGGCAGCCAGCCTATAGTGCACCACCAGCTCCTATTAGTGCACCTCCTATTCAGAGTTATTACAGTGGTCATCCGGCCCGTTCGGGTTATTCTCAGTTTCCACAGCCACAATATCGGGATAGATGTTTCGAGTGTGGTTGTTATGGGCATATCAGGAGGATCTGTCCGAGATTATTGGGTGTTCCGCCACAGCATCAGAGTTCTCGTGCCATGGTTCCGGCACCAGTTGCTGCACCGCATGCTCAGCCAGCCAGAGGCAGGGTCAGATAGCCAGAGGTAGGGGCCAGACTATTAGAGGTAGAGGTTAGGCCGTTAGAGGTGGAGGCCCGCCAACTAGAGGCCGTCCCAGGGATATGGTTCAGAGTGGCGGGGCCTAGCCCCGATGTTATGCTTTTCCAGCCAGATTGATTTGAGATCTAGATACCATCAGTTGAGGATTAGGGAATCCGATGTCCCTAAGATAACTTTTTCGAACGCGGTATGGGCACTATGAGTTTCTGGTGATGTCCTTTGGGTTGACCAATGCCCTAGCATCATTTATAGATTTGATGAACCGAGTGTTCAAGCCTTATTTGGACTCCTTTGTGATTGTGTTTATTGATGACATCTTGATATACTCCCGCAGTTGGTAGGAGCATGAGCAACACCTTAGGGTTGTGCTTTGGACTCTGAGAGACAGCCAGTTGTATGCTAAATTTTTGAAGTGCGAGTTTTGGTTGGATTCGGTCGCTTTCTTGGGCCACATTGTATCAGCGGAGGGCATTCAGGTAGATCCTAAGAAGATTGAGGTGGTCTAGAACTGGCCTAGACCCACTTCAGCCATGGAGATCAAGAGTTTTTTGGGTTTGGCGGGTTACTACCGTCGATTGTGGGGGGTTTCATCTATAGAAGCACCGTTGTTGACTGATAATTGGCTTAATGTATGCATATTTTAGTATAAATCACCTCACATTTTGCTCATGTCTCATAGATTTAAGATGTTTAATATGATGATTTGTGCTAAATAACGGTATTTCTACGTGTAGGAATCATTCAGATGCAATTTGGGACAAAACGACGCGAATTGGAGCAAAGTCGGAGCAAAAATGCAAAAGCTGAATTTTGAGGGCCACAGCCAGCGTGGGGCGCTCACTGTGGTGCAGTTTTCAGATTGCTATATTTTTTAGCACCAGGTCCAGCGCCCCATGCTTTCCCTGGACGCTCGCGACGTGAAGCTTTCCTATTTCGCCTAGGATTCAGGTATTTTGACCCCAAGACACCCCCAACTCATATAAAAGGCGTCCCTAAACCTATTACAAAGGGGGAAATGTGATTTTGAGAGGAGAAAAAAAGAGCAAAATACTTGGGAGCACGGATTTGATTAATTCTTCCATCTCTTTTCTAGTACTCATTGATTTTATGCTTGAAAACTTTATTTTTGACGATTGTATGAACGTGAGTGGCTAAGAACCCTATTATTCTAGGGTCATGGGTGATACATGAATGTTATATTTGGAGTTTAATTTGACGAAGTTGAATTTTATCATATTGGGTTGTTTATTTAATTTTGTTCTTAATTATTTTACTGAGTAGCTAACAGTGAAATATTATCTACGGATCTAGAGTTGAACTCGAAAGTGGGAATTCTAGATTGCATATAGAATTAAATAGAGCAGGTTCTTGAAACCGGGCATCGGGGAACGGATTAACAATTGGGATAAACATATACCTATTTGCCTTGCTTGGTTGAATATAGGAATTGTAAATGCATTCTTGTTAGTCTTATTTCCATAGACATATAGGCATTAAGTTAACCTGGATAGGCGAGTAAGGACTCGACAGATTCTTACGAGTAATATCAACCCTATCAATCAACAATCCAGATAAATCAACTAGTCATTTTAAGCCAAGAACATAACACGATTGTTAGCTAACGCGTGACCCTGGGATATCCTCTCTTATTGATTGTTATTCGAAATTGCTATTTTTTTTGGTTGATGTTCTAGTTAATTCATTGCTTGGTAGTTTTAGGTAGTAACGTAGCTAAATATATATATATATATTGTGATAAATCTCTTGAATCGATAAGTTAATTGAGTTGAATCCGTCAAAAGTTAATCATAAGTCTTCGTGCGACGATACTCTTCTCACTACTTTATTACTTGACGACCATGTATACTTGCGTGGGTGTATTTGGTCGCAACAAGTTTTTGGCACCATTGCGGGGGACTTAGAAATTGGCTATTTGACTGAGTTAAGCTTTTATTACTTATTTATTCAAGTTTTAATTTTCAGTTTCCCTTGTTTGTGTTAACGCAGGCTCTTCTCTTAAATGCGGAGGAGTAGAAGCGTAAACAACCTCCTTCCATTTGATCCAGAAATTGAATGATCGATCACTTCATAGAGTGAGGAAGGAAGTCGAAGGTAGAACGAGAATAGAAAGAGAGTTGGACATCGTAGTTCAACCCCAATTAATAGAGATGGTAGGTAATGAAGAGCGTCCGGTGATTGAAGCCGCAAGGTCCAATCTTGCTAATATGACTCAGGCTATCGTGAAGCCTGATATCACGGGACATTTTGAACTCAAACAGTACATGGTACAGCTGATTCAGTCCACAAGACAATATGTTGGTCTATCTCATGAAGACCCGCAGAGGCACATTCAGAATTTTTTTGAAATCACGAACACTTACAATCCGAATGTTTCCAAGGACTATGTCAGGCTGATACTATTTCCCTTTTCACTGTTGGGGGAAGCTAAGGAATGGTTTCAAAAGGATCCCGCGAACTCAATCTGCACTTGGGATGATTTAGCAAGGAAATTCTTAATGGAGTTTTTCCCTACTAAGAAGACAAAATCACCGAGGAGCCAAATTCTTGGGTTCCAACAACGGGATGTCGAGACACTTCGTCAAGCTTGTGAAAGATACAAGAAGCTACTCAGAGACTGCCCACGTCATTGTCAGACTGATGAAGTATTGGGGCACACTTTTGTTGATGGGCTAGACGAGGCATCAAAGATGAATCCTGATTCAGCTTGTGGGGGTAGTTGCATGGTCAGGCCATACAGTGAAATTCAACTCTTGCTAAATAACTTCACTGCTAATGATCATAATTGGCAAGGAAAAGGGACGCAAGAGAAGCAATTAAACAGAAGGCAGCCAGGGTGATTGAGCTCGATGACTTCTCAGCCATGAGAGCAGATATTGCAAAGCTGGAAAATCAGATGAACAGAATGACAATGCAATAAACACAACAAATGCAACATGTACAACATATGTCTATTTATTGCGAACTATGTGGTGACAGTCATATGAGTGACATGTACCCAACGAATCCCGAATCTATATATTATGTGGGGAAACAAAATAGAGGTTCAATGAATCAACATGCACAATATGGGAACACTTACAATCCAAATTGGAGGAATCACCCTAACTTCTCATGGGGAGGAAATCAACAAAATCAGAATCAATATAGGCCCCAAGGAAATTTCAATCAGCCTCAGAAGCCGCCCCAACCAACAGAAGAGAGTACGAATGACTTGCTAAAGAAGTTGTTGCTTGACAATCAACAGCTCAGGACCGATTTCAGAAAGCTTGAGAGGCAAATGGGACAGTTAGCAGCAAATCAAAATACTAGACCTGCAGGTGCTCTTCCCAGTGATACAGAGAAAACCCCTCAAGTTAATGCAGTTACACTCAGAAACGGGAGGGAACTAGAGGAAGTACCAAAGAAGAGAAAGTACAAGCTTATACCTGAGGGGGAGTTGATCCCTAAGGCAATACACGAGTCAAAGAAAAATAGTGCAAGTTCAGAGCCAGTGGAGGCTGAAAGACCACCACCACCTTCCCGCAGAGATTGCAGAAAAAGAATGATGATCGCATGTTCAACAAATTTCTCTCTATGTTGACCCAGGTTCAATTAAATATTCCATTGGTGGATGTACTTCGTGAAATTCCAAAGTATTATAAGTACATAAAATATATAGTGGCTCACACGAGGAAATTGACTGAGTTCGAGACAGTTGCACTTACTGAGGAGTGCACTTCAATGGTCCAAAACAAGCTTCCTCAAAAGCTTAAGGATCCTGGCAGCTTCACCATCCCTGTGCAAATTGGTAATATTGACGAGGGTTGTGCTCTTTGTGATTTAAGGGCGAGCATAAATCTAATGCTCTTGTCTTTGTTTAAGCAATTGGGTCTGGGAGCTCCTAGACCCACCACTATGAAGTTTTAATTAGATTATAGGTCCATAGCGTACCCTGAAGGAGTGATTGAAGATGTATTGCTGCAAGTTGGGAAATTCATCTTCCAAACTGACTTCATTATTCTAGATTTTGAAGCTGATGAAAAGATTCCAATCATATTGGGACGACCTCTCTTGGCTACTGGTGATGCAATAATTAAAGTGAGAGAGGGAAAAATGATTATGAGGGTGGATAATGAGGAAGCAGTCTTTAATGTCTACAAAGTAATCCAACTTCCCCGCCACTATGAGGAGCTTTCTATGATATCTGTTGTAGAAGTGGATGAGCAACTTCTTGACACGATTGTATATCTAGATGATTCTCTAGAAAAAGCACTTATGTTGTTTGATAGCTTGATGATTGATGATGATGTTGAGGAGATGATGCATATCCTAGATGCATCATGTGCTTACATGCAGGGAACACACCTGTTTGAGCCTCTTAACAGGCCAAGTGGGCCTTCTCCAAAGCCGTCAATTGAAGAAGCTCCAAAATTGGAGCTTAAACCCTTACCCCCTCACCTTCAATATGCTTATTTGGGTAGTTCTGACACTTTACCTATTATTGTTTCTTCTGACTTGTCTAAATTGCAGGAAGAAAAGCTGTTCAGAGTGCTACGTGAGCACAAACGAGCAATTGGGTGGACTATGTCTGACATTAAAGACATTAGTCCAGCTTTCTGCATGCATAAAATCCTCATGGAGGAATGACACAATCCAAGTGTAGAGCAACAACGCCGACTAAATCCAATCATGAAAGAGGTGGTAAGAAAAGAAGTAATTAAGTGGCTTGATGCCGATATTGTATTCCCAATATCTGATAGCAAATGGGTAAGCCCCGTTCAATGTGTACCTAAGAAAGGGGGGATGAGTGTAGTGGTTAATGAAAATAATGACTTAATTCCGACAAGAACTGTCACTGGGTGGAGAATTTGCATAGATTATACAAAATTGAACAATGCCACCCAGAAAGACCACTTTCTCCTCTCCTTTATTGACAAAATGCTTGATAGATTAGCTGGCCAGGAATACTACTGTTTCCTGGATGGTTATTTGGGGTATAATCAGATTGTTATAGCCCCATAGGACTAAGAGAAAACTACATTTATGTGTCCCTATGGCACGTATGCGTTCAAGAGAATGCCCTTTGGTGTCTTTAATGCACCTGCGACTTTTCAAAGGTGTATGATGGCTATTTTTACTGACATGGTCGAAATATTTGTAGAAGTATTCATGGATGATTTTTCTGTGTTTGGGTGTTCTTTTGATAATTGCTTAACGAACCATGATAAAGTGATTGCTTGGTGTGAAGAGACAAACCTTGTACTAAACTGGGAAAAGTGCCATTTCATTGTAAGTGAAGGTATAGTCCTGGGCATAAGGTGTCCAAAAATGGGTTGCAGGTGGACAAAATAAAAGGTGGAAGCGATTGAAAAATTGCCCCCACCGACTTCCATCAAAGGCATTCGCAGTTTCTTGGGCCATGCAGGTGTTTATCGTCGTTTCATTAAAGATTTTTTGAAAATTTCTTCTCCTTTGTGCATACTTCTAGAGAAAGATGTCCCCTTAAAGTTTGATGATGCTTGTCTTAAAGAATTTGAGTAGCTGAAGGGAAAGTTGGTGACTGCACCAATTATTATTGCTCCGGATTGGAGCAGCCATTTGAGTTGATGTGCGATGCAAGTGACATAGCAATTGGAGCTATTTTGGGGCAAAGGAGAAATAAAATCTTTCACTCCATTTACTATGCGAGCAAAACTCTAAATCCAGCCCAGATGAACTATACAATTACTGAAAAAGAGTTGCTTGCAGCGGTGTGGGTGTTTGACAAGTTCAGATCCTATCTAGTAGGGACCAAGGTCATCGTCTACACAGATCATTCAGCTATCTGGTACTTGTTTGAAAATAAAGATGCCAAGCCAAGGCTTATTCGTTGGGTCCTCCTCTTGCAAGAATTTGACTTAGAGATCCGAGATCGAAAAGGGACAGAAAATCAAGTGGTTGATCACTTATCCCGGCTTGAAAATCGAAGCCATGTAGCTGAAAAAAGGTCAATCAAAGAAACATTTCCCGATGAGCAGTTATTAGCAGTCACCTCAGGTGAAGCCCCCTGGTATGTAGATTATGTGAATTTTATTGCAAGCGGGGTAACACCACCATAGTTGACATCTGACAGTAGAATGAGATTCTTACATGATGTGAGGCTCCACATTTGGGATGAGCCATTCTTATATAGGCAGTGCGCAGATCAGTTGGTGTGAAGGTGTGTTCCTGAAGAAGAGATGAACGCAATACTACATGAATGCCATGCTTCGCCATATAGAGGTCATAAGTGTGGGGATAGAACTGCCCAAAAAGTGCTACAGTCAGGTTTCTATTGGCCAAAATTATTTAAGGATGCACATGCCTTTGTTAAAAATTGTGACAGACGCCAAAGAATTGGAACTATCATGAAGAAGCACGAGATGCCTTTGCAAAATATTCTGGCAGTTGAGCTTTTTGATGTTTGGGGGATTGATTTCATAGGACCGTTCCCATATTCTAATGGTCACAGGTACATCTTGGTGGCAGTCGACTATGTATCTAAGTGGGTAGAGGCCATTGCTCTTCCTACTAATGACGCAAATGTAGTGGTAAGCTTTGTAAAGAAGCACATCTTCACGCGATTTGGGACTTCACGAGTGTTGATAAGTGACAAAGGAACTCACTTTTGTAATAAATTGCTGAATAATGTTCTTGCAAAGTATGGATTTAAGAACAAGGTTTCCACTGCCTATCACTCCCAAACGAGTGGTCAAGTAGAAGTTTTAAACAGAGAGGAAAATCAGATTTTGGAGAAACCAGTGAGTGGGAATAGAAAAGACTGGGTCGGGAAGCTGGATAACGCATTATGGGCATATCAAACATCATACAAGACTCCCATAGGTGCCTCTCCGTACAAGTTGGTTTATGGGAAGGCATGTCACTTGCCCGTCGAGCTTGAACATAAAGCTTATTGGGCGATCAAAAAGCTAAATATGGATATGGACTCAGCTGGTGAGAAGAGATTGCTGTAACTCAATGAGCTTGATGAGTTTCGACTGAACGCATATGAAAATGCCAAATTATATAAAGAAAAGACGAAGAAGTGGTATGACAAGCACATCAAAACATCATGAGTTCGAACCAGGTCAGGAAGTTCTCCTGTTCAATTCAAGGTTGAAGTTTTTCCCCGGAAAGCTTAAGTCTCGTTGGGTAGGTCCTTTTGTTGTGGTAAGTGTAAGGCCTCATGGGGCGGTGGAACTGCGTGATATGAGTTCAAGTGGTAGATTCTTAGTAAATGGCCAGAGAATAAAGCATTATTAGGGTGGTGACATTGCACGTCACAAGACCTCGGTGGACTTGGCCGATGCTTAAACATGTGTTGGGTCGTGCCGCGATGTTAAATCAGGTGCTTGTTGGGAGGCAACCCAATTTTTATTGCTTTCGTATCTTAGTTCTTTTTGTTGTTTTTCACCTAGTTAGAATAGACTAATTTTTTGTTTTTTTTTTGTAATTGTAAAAATATTAGGTGGGAATAGTGTGGGGTGTATGTAATTTATGTAATAAGTGTTAGGGTAATTTATACACAAAAAAAAATCACGATCTAAGCACCCAGTCCAGTCCAGCCCAGCGCCCCACGCTGGCTGGGGCACACTTTCCAGCATACACAAACATCCCAACGCCAGCCCCAGCATGGGGCGCTGGGCTAGCAGGTTAGGTGAGTTTTAAATATTTTTTTCATTTTTCCTTAATTAACTAAAACACCAAACCAATTAACCCAACCCACTTACCCACATACACACACAACCTAACACATACCCAATAACCCAAACCCAATGCCCACCTAAATTAGAAAATCTGAAAACACCAAAAACCATTCTTTTTCCTCTCTCTTCCTTTCTGCCGTGTTTTTTTTTTCTGCCATTTTTTTCCCTTTTTCTTTTTGCCTCAATTATTGCTTTTTCAAGCTTTCAAGCCCTCAATTGTTATTGCTCACTTCAATCTAAGACTCAAAGGTATGTTTCTCTTGTTATTTTTTCTTGTATTTTGTAATTGTTTTAGGTAATTGTAGTCATTTTTTTCTAAATCACCAATACTAGGTTTCTTAAACATGGTTTACTATATGGTGGATGGTCTTAATATAAACAAAATTGATGCATAAATTTAGTTGTGAATGTGTGTTTGAAGTAGTAAACTAAAATTCCCTCTACTTCATGTAAATATGGGAGGGCCATTTTGCTTCATCATTGTTGAAATTCAAGAGCAAAATTGATGCCCACAAGGGTTTGCTAAAATGCCTAAGAGATTAAATTTGAATACCGGTGAAGTCTAAGTGGCCGAGTGTAGTTATATATGAGTTTGGGCGAAGTGTGGGGTGCTTGGGGGTATTGTAGCTTGTTGTAATCTTTTGTAAGTAGTAATTAGTGTACTAAATTAGTGTAGTAATGTAGAGTTTGGCTTTGTTATGCTTGCACTATAATTAAGTTACGGCCATGTGGATTACTTGAATTGTATAGCATAGGGAAGTCTGAGTACCTATGGCCTTGTGATGACACAATGGTGCAAGTTGGATCAATATCATGATTTCATTATAAATAAACTTTGGTTTTAGAGTGGGGTCATCTTTCCTTTCACGATGACCTTTGGTTTTAAGATTTTTAATTCATTCTCATCTTTGTGTTTATCATGTGTAGGTTGCTATGCCTCGTGATATCACAACTAAAGGAAAAGGGATGGGGAAGTCCTCCTCTACAACCCCCCCTCAAAAGAAACGCAATCAAGGAGAGAGTTCCTCCCGACGATCCAAGGGAAAGCAAATTGCAAGCGAGTCAACGAGGCAACCACGGCCTCGAGTGGAACTAGTTCGGGAAGATGCCATCAAATGGCATGATACCTTTGTGCCGTATGGGAGATATGTGTCAGAGATGGGGAGATATGTGAAGGCTTTGGAACGCAACTTCCCCGACGTGCTTGTTAGATTGATCGAAAAGAAGATGAATAAATTCCTTGAATGTCTGCGCCCTGCAAATCTAAGCATGGTGAGATAATTATACGCCAATTGGAATATGGGTCATGACATGTCATGGGTCCGAGGAAAGGAAATCCCTATGGATAGGGAAGCATTGTGTAACTTCATGGGAGTTGATAGTCCAAATCCACGGCGGCTACGCAAGTTTGTTAAGAGTCCCAACTACCAAGCAATAAATCACACACTTTGTGGCGTCGATTCAAATTCAAAATGGACCGGATTAAAGGGAATTCACACCTTGAGATGATCCGTTTCGACTTCAACAAAACGGACAAGGTTTGGCAAAACCTCGTGCAAGCAATATTAATGCCCGTTGAACATAATAGTGAGTGCACTCGAGCTCGAGTGTGTGTGATCTACCTCTTGATGACTGGGCAACCCTTAAATGGTGGGTGAGATCATGCTTGGAGAGATGGCCAGAACCCGTTTTGGAGGGAGGATTAAGAGATTCTTCTTTGGGAATATTCTGACACAATACTTGCTATCTTGTGGGGTACCGGAGTACCCTGGCTATGATGATGTGGTGGAGGTGGTCACAGCAATGTTGGACATCACCTCTTTTCTAGAGTCCACGTCTAAGCTCACCTAAGCTGCTAGGAATGAGAGGGATGAAAATTACAACAGGTATCTTTACAACACCCTCAATGTTATCATGAGAAGGCTAGGGGTGTCAGAGGAGGAGTGCTAGCACTCGCGGAATGATCTCTCTAGTTCTTTGAAAGAGTTGTTGGGTATAGCACCAGGCAGTCCCATTCATCCGTCTGAGGATGAAAACACTCACAAAGGATCAGACGATGAGGACGATGATGAAGTTACTGGACCAATGGCCTTGGTGCCCTTGGGTGATGATGATGGGCCCATTGCCGCAGCTGGTGGGCACCCTGAGGAGGCACCATCTGATTAGCAGGGAGTTCTTTCTTTCCACCTTACTCTATTTTAAATTTATATGCATCGGGGACTATGCATGGCTTAAGTGTGGGGTGGGGGAATGCTTCTTGTAGTGTAATTGTATATAAAAATTTTGGCATACTTTGTTAGTGTTATTGTTTGTTTTCTTTATTACCTTTTTAGCTTAGTTTAAGGTTAACATAAAATATGAAAAAAGTTTGGACTTTTCCCGACGATGGATTTGTTGGACAATTTTCTTGAGGGATTAAAGTCCGATTAAAAATACAAAAATAAAGATTTTATTTTATTTTTTTTAGGTAGTTAGGTAGTATCCGTTGGTTTTTCTTTCGACACCGATTCTTTCCAAGGGTTTAATTCGAACCGGGTATTCTAGTTTAGTTTTTTATTATTATTTCTTTTAGGAATAGGTTAAGGAAGAAAATTGAGATTGCTTTGAGGTACCTAGTGACATGTTTGGTGTTGGCAAGTTAAGTTATGGCATACGCTCTGTCTTCCTGCATATATGATTTGAATTGTAATGCCCAAGTAAATTAAGTAGCATACTCTGTGACGCCTTTTTCTCAGTTGATTGACTTGTATTCTACCTAGTGCATTTATGCTTAAAAATTTTCAACTTGCTATGCTTGCTTGACTTGAGAGTCACACAGAACTGTCTTGAGTGAGTCAAGTGCCATGTGTGTGTAAGAATTGTTAATATTCTGTGCTATCCTGTGTAGTCTAGAACTTGCCCCGTGTGTTAGTCAACGCGAAATTATTAAGTTGTGCTAGTCTAGGAGATGACGTAGGCATTTCTTGTTTGACCATAAAGGTGCTTGTCACTGACAAATAAAGTTCCTCCGCTTCTAGCCCCTTTGAGCCTATAGACCTTTTTCTTGGCACCCACATTAAAAGTCGTACTCCTACTTTGTTCTTAATGTGAGATTGTTGAACCTTTACCTCCTAAGGAACTTAGTAGCTAAAAGAAGTAAGGTGATGGAGTAAGGAGTGGTGGTTGAACGGAACCTTGGAAGGACTCTTAAGGTGCACAAAAATTATGAAAGAAGGTCACTAGCTATTTTTATTCAATGTATGTGTGTGAAAAAAAAACAAGAAAATAATAATAATAATAATAATAATAATAATAATAATAATAATAATAATAATAATAATAATAATAATAATAGTAATAGTAATAATAATAATAATAATAATAATAATAATAATAATAATAATAATAATAATAATGATGTGGCAAGAAAAAGCAAATAAAAGTTCAAATAATGTTAAAAGATACACATCTCCTAAGCTTTCTCATTTGTGATAGTAGATCCATAGAGGTGCTTAATGGAAAAGGGGGCAATGTTATATATGATGTATGACAAGTGAATAAATTGAGAAGAAATTGCGCTTGAATTGTGAGTGTAGTGTATTAAAGTGCTTAGGAGGTTAGTCACTATTCATAAATATATCCTACCCGTCCCTTAGCCTACATTACAATCTTGAAGTCCTAATTGATCCTAGATTTTACTAACTTAGATTGGTAGAGATGTGCACTACGGGCAAGCTTATGGTACGAACACATGATGCACATGAATTCTTTGTGAGAGTGAGTGAATTTTGTTCAATTGTGTGATGTCCTTAATTTATGTTAAATGACATATTTGAATGTGTGGACTACTTTGATATTCACTCTTTTTCTTGTGGTGAGGGAACTTGGTCTCATGATGGATTGGTGATGTTGTGTACTTTATCGTGTTGGGTGAGTGTGTGAGTTGAGGATGCTTAGTGGTAACGAGTTATCTTTTGAGGTAAGGTGGTTTTGGAGAGGTTGCTTGAGTTGATGGAGTTGCTTGAATAATATTGTGTATACTTGGGCTATTTAAAAGCGGGAAGAATGTGAAAAATGTGTGTTCATGCTTAATTGCCAAGATCGATTATAGTCAAAAGGTAGGATATTTGATTGAATTAATTTTGAAGTCCTCTTTCATAGTGTTAATCATGTTTTGGGGGTGTTAATATAGTTTCATTGTTCGAGGACGAGCAAGATTCTAAGTGTGGGATGTTGATAATCAGCTTAATGTATGCATATTTTAGTATAAATCACCTCACATTTTGCTCATGTCTCGTAGATTTAAGATGTTTAATATGATTATTTGTGCTAAATAACGGTATTTCTATGTGTAGGAATCATTCGGATGCAATTTAGGACGAAACAACACGAATTAGAGCAAAATCGGAGCAAAAATGCAAAAGTTGAATTTTGAGGGCCACAGCCAACGTGGGGCGCTGGCTGTGGCGCAGTTTTATGATTGCTATTTTTTTAAGCGCCAGGGCCAGCGCCCCACGCTGCCCTGGACGCTCCGGACGTGAAGCTTCCCTATTTCGCCTAGGATTTGGGTATTATGACCCCAAGACACCCCCCAACTCATATAAAAGGCGACCCTAAACTTATTACAAATGGGGGAACGTGATTTTGAGAGGAGAAAAAAAGAGCAAAACACTTGGGAGCACGGATTTGATCAATTCTTCTATCTCTTTTCTAGTACTCATTGATTTTATGCTTGAAAACTTTATTTTTGACGATTGTATGAACATGAGTGGCTAAGAACCCTATTATTCTAGGGTCATGGGTGATACATGAATGTTATATTTGGAGTTTAATTTGACGAAGTTGAATTTTATCATATTGGGTTGTTTATTTAATTTTGTTCTTAATTATTTTACTGAGTAGCTAACAGCGAAATATTATCTACGAATCTAGAGTTGAACTCGAAAGTGGGAATTCTAGATTGCATATAGAATTAAATAGAGCAGGTTCTTGAACCCGGGCATCGGGGAACGGACTCGAAATTAGGATAGACATATACCTATTTGCCTTGATTGGTTAAAATATAGGAATTGTAAATGCATTCTTGTTAGTCTTAATTCCATAGACATATAGGCATTAAGTTAACTTGGATAGGCGAGTAAGGACTCGACAGATTCTTACGAGTAATATCAACCCTAACAATCAACAATCCAGATAAATAAATTAGTCATTTTAAGCCAAGAACATAACACGATTGTTAGCTAACCCGTGACCCTGGGATATCCTCTCCTATTGATTGTTATTCAAAATTGCTATTTGTTTTGGTTGATGTTCTAGTTAATTCATTGCTTGGTATTTTTAGGTAGTAACATAGCTAAATATATATTGTGTGATAAATCTCTTGAATTGATAAGTTAATTGAGTTGAATCCGTCAAAAGTTAATCATAAGTCTTCGTGGGATGATACTCTACTCACTACTTTATTACTTGACGACCACGTATACTTGCGTGGGTGTGTTTGGTCGCAACAAGTTTTTGGCGCCGTTGCCGGGGACTTAGAAATTGGCTATTTGACTGAGTTAAGCTTTTATTACTTATTTATTCAAGTTTTAATTTTCAGTTTGCCTTGTTTGCCTTGTTAGCAGGTTACTACCATTGATTGTGGGGGAGGTTTCATCTATAGCAGCACCGTTGACCAGGTTTACCCAGAAGGGTGCCCCATTCAGATGGTCCTACGAGTATGAGGCGAGCTTTCAGAATCTCAAGAAAGCTTTGACTACAACGTCGGTGCTGGTGTTACCATCAGGTTCAGGATCTTACACAGTATATTGTGATGCTTCCCCTAATGGGCTCGGAGCAGTATAAATGCAGGAGAGCATGGTGATTGCATATGCGTCTCGGCAGTTGAAGGTTCATGAAAAGAATTACCATGTCCATGATTCAGAGTTGGCTCCCATTGTTCATGCGCTGAAGATTTGGAGGCACTATCTTTATGGTGTGTAGTGTGAGGTTTTCACGGATCGTCGCAGCCTTCAGTATTTGTTCAAGCAAAAGGATCTCAATTTGAGGCAATGAGGTGGTTAAAGTTGTTGAAAGACTATGATATCACCATATTGTACCATCCCGGGAAGGCCAATGGGTGGACGACGCATTGAGTAGGAAGGCAGCGGATATGGGCAGCCTTGCGTTCATTCCAGTCGGTGAGAGGCCACTAGCATCAGATTTTCGAACTTTGGCCAACCAATTTGTGAGGTTGCTTGCACAGTTGCTCGATCTTCTTTGTTTGAGCGTATCAGAGATCGGCAGTATGACGACCCTCATTTGTTGGTCCTTAGGTACACAGTACGACACAGTGGTGCCAAGCAGGTTACTGTTGGAGATGACGGAGTTTTGAGGATGCAGGGTCGCGTGTGTGTGCCTAATATTGATGGGCTTCGTGAGTTGATTCTTGAGGAGGATCACAGTTTTCGCTATTCTATTCACCTGAGCACCGCCAAGATGTACCAGGACTTGCGGCAACATTATTGGTGAAAGAGGATGAAGAAGGATATAGTTGCTTATGTAGCTCGGTGCCTGAATTGTGAGCAAGTAAAGTATGAGCATCAAAGACCTGGTGGTTTGCTTCAGCAGATAGAGATTCCTAAGTGGAAGTGGGAGCGCATTACTATGGACTTTTTTGTTAGCCTCCCACGGACTCAGAGGAAGTTTGATGCCATTTGGGTCATTGTGGATAGGCTGACTAAGTCAGCACACTTCATTCCTGTGGCAGTTACCTATTCTTCGAAGTGATTGGCAGAGATTTACATTCGTCAGATCGTCCGTCTTCACGGTGTGCCCATGTCTATCATTTCTGATCGAGGTACGCAGATCACCTTGAACTTCTAAGGGCAGTACAACGTGAGTTGGGTACACAGGTTGAGTTGAGCACAACCTTCCATCCTCATACAGACGGGCAGTCCTAGCGTACTATTTCGATCTTGGAGGATATGCTCCGCGCATGTGTTATAGACTTCGGAGGATCGTGGGATTAGTTCTTGCCTCTTGCAGAGTTCGCCTAAAATAACAGCTATCAGTCGAGCATTCAGATGGCTCCCTACAAGGCGTTATATGGTAGGCGATGATGGTCGCCAGGGGAGGCTCGGTTGTTGGGTACTGATCTAGTACAGGATGCCTTGGATAAGGTCAATATTATACAGGATCGACTTCGCACAATTAGTTCAGGAAGAAGAGTTATGTCGACCGTAGAGTTTGTAATGTGGTATTCATGGTCGGGGAGAGGGTGTTGCTTTGGGTATCACCCATGAAGGGTTTCATGAGGTTTGGGAAGAAGGGCAAGCTGAGCCCTAGTTATATCAAACCTTTTGAGATTCTCGAGAGAGTGGGAGAAGTGGCTTACAGGCTTGCATTGCCTTCGGGGTTATCAACAGTTCATCCAGTGTTTCATGTGTCCATGCTCCGGAAGTATCATGGTGACCCATCCCACGTGTTAGATTTCAGATCTGTCCAGTTGGACAAGGATTTGATTTATGAGGAGGAGCCGGTGGCTATTCTAGCCCGGCAGGTTTGTTAGTTGAGATCAAAGAGCTATCCTTCAGTTCAAGTGCAGTGGAGAGGTCAGCCCGCTGAGGCAGCTACTTAGGAGTCCGAGTCAGACATGCAGAGTAGATATCCCCACCTATTCACCAGTTCAGGTACTTTTCTATGTCCGTTCGAGGACAAACGATTGTTTTAGAGGTAGAGAATGTGATGACGTGGTAGGTCATCTCATGTTTTAGAACTAAATTCTATGACTCTGCATGTTTTAGACTTTTTTGACTTGCGTGCGCAGTTCGGGTATTGACCCGGAAGGCTTAAATGTTAAAATTGATAAAAACAAGAATATTTGCCTTAAAAAATAATTTTAGTTGACTTCGGACAATGTTTTAAGTAAATGGATCCGAACCCATATTTTGACGGTACAGTTGGGTCCATATTGAAATATAGGACCTGGGAACATGCCCGGAGTCTAATTTCGAGGTCCCTAGCTCGAGATATGAATTTTTGTTGAAAATTATAAGTCTGAAAACTTAATGGTTTTAAGAATCTGTTGATATTTGGCATTATTGATACCGGGCCTATATTTTGGTTCCAGGGTCCGGTACACGTTCAATATAATATTTATAACTTTTCTGTGAAGTTTGGTAAGAAACGAAGTCAGTTTGACGTGATTCGAACAGCCAAATGTGAAAATAGAAGTTTTAAAGCTTTCTTGAAAATTTCATTCGATTTGATGTTCAATTCTTAGTTTTAGGTGTTATTTTGGCAATTTGATCGTGCGAGCAAGTCCATATGATGTTTTAGGACTTGTGTGCATGTTTGGTTTGGAGCCCCGAGGGCTCGAGTGAGTTTCGGATAGGCTACGGGATGTTTGGACTTAGAAAATATAACGACTCGGCCGGTCGTTTCGAGAGTTATACCCATTTCTGCTTCTTTTTTTTTATTCAACTATATTGTGATATACGTGGTTAGTTGGTTCGGGTCCAGAGTGGTTTCGGAGGGAATTGAGACACTTAGTCTCTTTATTAGAAGCTTGAGTTGAAAAAGTCAACCTGATGTTGACTTATGTGTAACGATCTCGGATTTGAATTTTGATGGTTCCGTTAGCTCTGTTAGGTGATTTTGGATTTAGGATTGCGTCTGGAATGTGATTTGGAGGTTCGTAGTGGAATTCAGCTTGAATTGGCGAAAGTTGAAATTTCGGCGATTTTGGTCGGCAGTGGAAAATTTGATATCAGGGTCAAAATGGATTTTCGGAAGTTGGAGTAGGTTTGTGGTGTCATTTTTGACGTGTGTGTAAAATTTGAACGAAGGCTCGACAAAGTTCTTATGTTGATATATGACTTGTTGGTATGCTTGGTAGAGGTCTCGAGGGGCTCGGGGTGATTTCGAATGGCTAACGGAAGGTTTGGAATTTGGAAATGCAGTTGAACTGCTGCTAGTGGTGTTTTCCGCACCTGTGGAGAGGGAGACGCAAGTGTGAGGACGCATAAGCGCTTGGGAAGCCGTAGATACGGACTAGGATGAGGTGAACTAGAACGGCAGGTGCGAGAAGGGGTCGCATCTGCGAGCCCGCAGATGCGAGGCTGGGTTGCAGATGCGGAGGTGAGGAGTTGGTCGATTTCCGCAGATGCGGAACTTGGGAATTTGAGTGAATTCCGCACCTGCGATGGAAATTCCGCAGGTGCGGCATCAGAGAAGCGGAAAAAGGGACCGCAGATGCGGTTTCACTGGGCAAAATGTATAAATAGAGCACTTCGAGATTTTTCCTCATATCCACCATTTTTTACTCGGACTTTGGAGCTTTTGAGGTGATTTTTGAAGGGTATTATTCAAGGATATTCACTGAGCTAAGTTACTTGAGCTTTATTATCCTTAGCTATGGTGTTTTCCCGTTGAGTGAATTTCGGATTTTAGCTCTAATTCAGTAGTTTTCTTGTGGGATTGATCCATTTTGCCTTTATTGATTGTGTTGTATTACTTGTGGCTAGATTCGGGACATTTGGAGGCCGAATCGAGAGGCAAGGGCATTGCGAAGTAGGAATTGCTCGAATTGAGGTAAGTAACGGTTGTAAATCTAGTCCTGAGGGTATGAAACCCTGAATTTATGTGTCATGTGACTATTTGGAGGTGACGCACATGCTAGGTGACGGGCGTGTGGACGTGCACCGTTGAGGATTGTGAATTGGTCCGTCCGTAGCAACTGTAAAGTTGAACAACCTGTTGTAGCTATATGCTCCTTATGTGTTTTAGAAAGATTTACTGTAAATCATGTTAGATACCATGTCTAGGCTTTATGTCGGTATTGTTTGGACCCTTAGAGGTCGTTTCTTGTTGTCCTCTCACTACTTTGGCTGATAATCCGTACTCAGTCATGTTCATGAATTTTTACATCATAGATCAGTCTCTGTTATTCTATCTGATGCATCATGTCAATGTTGTTTGGGCTGATTACTTTGATTTCTGAGAGCGCAAGAGACTGGAGAGATTGATGAATGAGTGAGGCCGAGGGCCTGATTTGTGAGGACATTTATGGAATCGGGCTATAAGTCGCAGCATGTTTCATTGATTCTACCATGATGGGAATTGATATAGTGCTTGGGCTGAAAGAGCCCCTCCGTAGTCTGTACACATCCTCAGTGAGCGCAGGTACCTACTGAGTGCGAGTGCTCACTGCTGAGTGATTGTGAGGCATGAGTGATTGTGAGGTTGGAGTGATTAGGAGGACTGAGTGATGTTTTCCCGAGGGGCGGTATATGATTTCATCATTTATGTTGATAGTTGTTTTGAGTCCTGTTTAAGAACTGTTGAAAGATATTTTTAATTGATTGTACTGGAACTTGATTTTGAACAAGCTGATTTGACTTAAACTCTGGTTGTAAAGCAAGTCGTACTTTACTGAATATTATGATATGAACTGTACTTGCATCTATCTCGTCACTACTTCTCAGCCTTTATTTACTTTTGTTGCTTACTGAGTTGGTGTATTCATGTTACTCCTTGCACCTTGTGTGCAGATCCAGGCATTTCTGACCACGGTAGCGGCTGCTGATATTCTTGTAGCTGACCACTGGAGATAGCAAGGTAGTTGCCCGGCGATCGCAGCCCTGCTTTCTTCCCCTTTATCTTCCCCTTACTTGTTATTTTGGATTTTTCCCAGACTATGTTAGTCTTGTTACTGTCGGACCACTTTTTAGTAGTTGCTCATGACTCAGTGACACCCCGATTTTTGGGGCTTTTCTTTCCGCATTTCTATTTTTGGGTTCAACTCTTGTTTCTATTATGAAATTTATGTTATACAAGAAGTCTTTGGCATATCTTTGAATGAATTATTGTAGTATTGTGGAAGTCGGCTAGCCTAGTACCATCGAAAGGCGCCATCACGACAGGTTTAAGTTTAGGGTTGTGACAGAAAATCTGGTGTGAGAGTGATGTATCTGGTGTCAGGTACATTGTATTTCGCGATCGCGTAGTAATTCTTGCGATTGCGAAGGGGATCTAGGCTGGGGATAAATTTTACTCTACGCAAACGCGGAGACTGGGTCGCAAACGCGAAGCGATGGGGGCCTTACCCTTCGCGATCGCGGCCAGCTCAATGCGAACGAGTAGAATTTGGGACCTGGGGGAGGGGTTCAGTCGCTTTTCATCGCGAATGCGAGCAAGGACTCGCGAACGCGAAGGCCAGGATGGCATAGACTTCGCGAATGCGATGGAAGTTTCGTGATCGCATAAGTCTCTAGGACATATCTCTTCGCGAACGCGATAGTGTTCACGCGATCGCAATGAACACTGTCGCCCAGCTATTCAAAACAGAATCAAAAATGGGAGTTGGCCATTTCTTTCAAAATTTTCAACAGTAATAGACCCAGAAGCGATTCTTCCACAAGATTTTCTTCCCCAAATTTTTGGTAAGTGATTCTAACCTACTTTGTTTCAATTACCCAATACATTCATGAATTTTCAACCTAAAATCTAGGATTTCCATGGTAGACATTGGGGGTTTGGTAGAAATAGGAAGTTTTGGGAAATGGGGATTAAGACCTCAAATTGAGGTCGTATTTCAAAAATAATTGCATATTCGGGCTCGGGGATGAATAGGTGAATGGGTTTTGGTCCGAACCTCGAGTTTAGACCAAAGTGGCCCGGGGTCGATTTTTGACTTTTTGGGGGGAAGTTTGGGAAATCTAAATTCATGCATTGTAATTGATTCCGTTGGCAATATTTGATGTTATTAAGTGAATTGTGGCTAGATACGAGTGGTTTGGAGGTGGAATCTAGAGGAAAAGTGGTAATTGAGCAGTGAGTGGCCTGTGGAGCAAGCTAAGTGTTGTGCCTAACTTTGATTTGAGGGATTAGGAACCCTTGCCTTAAATGCTATATGAAAACTCATGTGAGTGGCGTATATGTGAGGTGACGAGCACTTATGCGCCGCCAATTTACCTATCTTGCCCGTTTCTTTCCCGTTCTCCTTATATTTTTCCTTTCCCTGCCTTAATTGTTACTTGCCTACTTACATTTCCATGCCTAGTTGCTACTTGATAGATATTATTTTCCTTGTTGAAGGTATTTGTTATTCTGTAGTTTCATTGTCTCCTATTACTTGCTTAAGCTGTTTTATTGGTATTTCAGTGAAATTCTGGGTTGATCTCGCTGAGTAGTATTACTTGTGTAAGGTATTATTGAGTACAAGCTTTTCATTTGCCCTGTTCTAAAGTTTAAGTGTTGAGAAGGGTCTTGTGTTGAATAGTGAAATTTCTATACTTCTTGTGTAATTGATATGAATATAGTGGGATCGGGTTGCACGGCGCAACATGTGGAATAAGGGTGATATATTGAGGAGGAATAAGGGTGAAGTGATATTATACGGTGGGATCGGGTTGCACGCCGCAATAGGTGTAATAAGGGTGGAATGTGGTGAAATAAGGGTGAATGTGGTGAAATAAGGGTGAACATTGATTGTAATTATTGTGATACGGTGGGATTGGGTTGCTCGCCGTAACATTTTATTTATATTCTGTTGTTATGTTATCCAGAGGAAATAAGGGAGGATTATGATATGTACTGTGAGATCAGGTTGCGCGCCGCAACAATCTATATGTTTATGCCTTTTCTTACTGTGTTAGTTGTACGGTAGCTTTGAATTGCACTTAAGAATTGGTTATAGCTGAACATTGATGAAACAAGTTGGGTGTTGTATTTATTCCTTGTAAGTTACTATTTTTACGTTATTCTGCCTTCTTTTCTACCATTATTATTCACTGTATGCAGATTTTATTGTAAGTGTCCCGCTGTAGCCTCGTCACTCCTTTGTCGAGGTTAGGCTCGGCACTTACCAGTACATGAGGTCGGTTGTACTGATACTACACACTGCATTTCCTGTGCAGATTTTGGAGCAGGTAGTGGCTGATCGAGAGGTTGGCTGCAGACTTCACAGTTAGGAGACCCAAGGTAGTCATGTCGGGGTCCGCAGGCCCTGGCGTCCCCTTCTACACTCCCATACTTATTGTTTTTCTTTACTTCATAAACAGTTGTATTTTCTTTCGGACAAATATTTGTAGGGAAATCTTAGTATGTTCATGAGTTGATACTCGGGGTTCTGGGTAGAAATAGCATGTAATTAAAGTTGTTATCTATATAGCTTCACGTTTATTTTGATTTATTTTTGCTTGTTTTCTGATAATCACTAAAATTGTAAAGAATTGGCTAAATAACCTCTAACATTGGCTTGCCTGGTAAGTGTGATATTAGGCGCCATCACGGTCCTGACGGTGGAAATTTTGGGCCGTGATATTTTTACTGTGGTATATGTATTTTTGTGATTGTTTTGTGAATAAATCAATTTGTTATTTTTTTCCGGATTAGATTATTTATGTGCTAAAAGATTAGTAAAATAGATAAATTGTTATTTTAGGAATAGTTAATCTTATTTAGATTTTATTGTTGTACATATATTAATATGTGATTTTAATGTTGTTTAGTTCCCTATATTGTTATGTTGTGCCCATAATTTTAATGCAGTGCCCTTATTTGTAATGTAGTGCCCTTTTAGCGTAGTAAAATATAGTGTCATTTAGCGTAGTATTTTTGTAGTTATTAAAACTAATTATTTAATTATTTGTTAAATCTAAAAATATCTGAAAAATATGATAGTTCAAACACAAACTCTCTCGAATTCTAGTCAACATACGTAAGAAAATAACATTAAAAAACAACAATTTGTTAAACCAAGTATTGTTATATGAATATTTAATAATTAAATCATGTATAGTTATTAAAAATAATTATTCAATTTTTTATAGTCAAAAATAGGTGAATAACAAACAAACATATAAAATAATAACCTTACATATTAAATAATAAACAAACATATAAAATAGTAAACTAACATATAAAATATAAACTAACATATAAAATAATAAACTAACATATAAAATATAAAATTATAATATAGAAAATGTATCAACCTAATTAACAATATAGTAAAAATATCGAATAAAATTTAATATTAAAGATATTACAATATATTTAAAGATGTTAAACAATTAAAAAGAAAAATACTTTAATTAATATTGTTCAATTTACACACTGTTGGTTGAATTCCCAATGCACACGCAAGTGTACGTGGTCGACAAGTAATACAGGATTTTAAGTCCAGATATCGTACCCACAAGGACTTGTGTAAACTACTTGCTAAATCACTCTAATCGTTATTTAACCAAGCCAATATAAAATCAGGGATATACTATTCTATACTAAAATTCTATGAAATAACTAATTATCAAGTGACAAGAATTATTGTGATGTATTCAGTAGAGACAAATATTCCAGGGTTGTGATCTATTCACCACTCGTATTGCATTCTAATTAACTCTCCCTTTCATATAATTCACTCATGGTTGCTAATTAATCGATAAACGCTCTCATAGCCTTCTCCCGAAGCACTACTCGCCTATTCTCAATAGATTAACGCCTATATTCCTATGAAATTAATCTATTAGAACGCACTAAGATTACGATGTTTAATTAAGCACGGTGACTAGGTATATTCCTATCCTAACCACAAATCCGCTCCCCTGAAGGGTTAAGATCGCGCTCTCTTCAATTCTTCTCTAATCTATATACGGCTTTCCCAAGCATAACATAGATAGTATATAGAACCTAACTGCTGGCCAGACAATTAAGCAATTAAACACAGAATTGAAGAAACAACCATATATTGAGTAAACTATATTCAAGGTTAAATTAATGTCGAATAACAATATCCATGGCTAAACCACAACCCCAGAACAATGGGTGTTTAGCCACTCATGCTATAGTCAAACAATTGCATAAGTGTTGCATGAATTGAAAATACTAGAATAAAAATGAAGAAAACTGATAACCCTTGCTCCTTCAATGATCTTGTGCGTGTATTTGCTCCCATATTCGTCTCCCCCTTCAAAGATGTGTTCTTGGGTCTATTTATATGGTTGGGATAAACCCTAACCGTGTAAGAGACTTCTATTCTTACTTGGAAACACTTAAAAACCATTAAAACTCGGAGTTCACCGAAACAGGTACCCATGCGTTTGGAGTGTAACGCCTGGGTAACGCCAGGCACCCCCTGGCATTTGGAGGATAACGCCTGGGTAACGCCAGGCACCCCCTGGCGTTTGGAGGATAACGCCTGGGTAACGCCAGGCACCCCCTGGCGTTTGGAGGATAACGCCTGGGTAACGCCAGGCACCCCCTGGCGTTTGGAGGATAACGCCTGGGTAACGCCTGGTACCCCCTGGCGTTTGGAGGGTAACGCCTGGCTAACGCCAGGCACCCCCTGGCCTTAAGAGCCAAACGCCTGGCTAACGCCAGGCTTGTCCCGGGTCGCTCCTTTTCGACTCTTGAGCGTATTTTCCGACGTTTATGCTCTCATTTAGCTCGGCTTCCGTTTCCAACTCACCTACACATTAAATAAACCCCATTAGGCACATACGACGTGTATTTTCATCATTAAAGCACATAAAATGCAAGGTATATAATGCTTAAAATCATGAATTCTAGCCACGCATCACACACATTTCGCGCCAGACGTATAGACGATATGTGGGAGTTCATTAGGGCCCATCTACTCCATCCTCGTATAGTTAGACGCCTTCAGGATACATGTTTTTACAGGATCATAGAGATCGGCCGGTTGTTTTTCGACCGTGCATTGATCACGGCTATGATAGAGTGGTGGCGACCGGAGACGTACACGTTTCATCTACCCACCGGTGAGGCTACCATCACGCTTCAGGACGTGGAGGTTCTTTTTTGGGCTGCCGGTTGATGGATTACATGTAGCTTACCCTCATGCTCTTAGAGAATATACGGGATTGCATTACCTGCAGATATTGCAACGGCTCACCGGTTTCCAGCCAGCAGATCAGACTGCATTGAGTGGGGCCAGTTGTTTGCAGTTGACGCCCGTTCGGCAGCATCTGGAGGCGATGGATACGGACATTATGGATGATTTGCGGGATCTTCTTATCGACTGGTACACGAGATTGTTGATGCTGCTTATGTTTGGTGGGTTATTGTTCTCGAACACTTCGGGAAACCTAGTCAGCTTGACGTTTCTTCATCATCTTGAGCGGCTAGATGATTTACATGGTTACCTCTAGGGTGCAGTTGTTCTAGGTTACTTGTATAGGCAGATGTGTCGGGCGTGCATGGGCACCTAGAGAGACGTTGCCGAATTTTTGCCGTTGCTGCAGGTGAAAACATAGTCCATTCGTTTTCATGATTATAACATATATAGTAAAAATATACCTTAAATTTTACGTCCGCAATGTATATTAGGTTTGGGCTTGAGAGCGGTTCTTGCAGTAACAGCCACCTCTACCACCCATCATTCCAGATGCACAACCTCCACCGTTTCTCCCTTTAGCTAGGAGGTGGGTTGATAGGCGAGGCTATGGACGCGAGGTCGAGGCTCGACATCAACTCTCCTATTACAGGGATTTGTTGGGTTTGCTTGAAGGTGCACAAGTACATGTATACTTAAGTTTACTTGGCCTGACTTTATATGTGTTGCATTTACTCATGATTCATGTGTTTACTTAATAGTTCATACGGAGGCCATACATCGACGAGCTAATAGCTGGTTTTCCCAATTATTTCTCCCGCAGCCGAGTTATGTGGAGCTCTTTCGTCCCATTGATGTGTCTCGATATTGTCGAGCATCATGCCACCGGTTACAGATCTGGCTTCCCGGACATTGAGGCGTGCCCAAGATGATGGGTTCTTAGAATACGAGGCTACTTATGTGCCGCTAGAGGAGTACCATAGTGGGCAAGCAGTGGTGCCTGAATGTAACGACCCGGCCGGTCATTTCGTGAGATTATCCCCCTTTCCCCTGTTTCTACTTTATCATATGTTTCTTAGCCTATATATGTTTTTTGGGTCAGTTGGTTCGGGTTCGGAGTGGTCGTGGTGAGAACTGAGACACTTAGTCTCTTAATTAGCTTAATAGTTGAAAAAGTCAATTGGGAGTTGACTTATTGGTAAACTACTTCGGAATACAGATTTTATGACGCGAATAGCTTCGTTAGCTAATTTGGGACATATGAGTGTGATCAGAATGAAGTGTTGATGTACGGCGTAGAATTGGGCTTGAATTGGCAAAAGTTAGTTTTTGACGATTTTCGGTCGGCAGTGGAAAATAGGCTATCGAGGTCGGAATGGAATTCCGAAAGTTGGAGCAGGTTCGTAATGTCATTTTGGATATGTGTGAAAATTTTCAGGTCAATCGGATGTGTTTTGGTTGGTTTCGGCATCATTGGCGAAATTTAGAAGTTTCAAAGTTCATAGGCTTGAATTTGATGTAATTTTAGTGTTTTGCGTTGTTTTTGGTGTTTCGAAGGCTCGACTAAATTTGAATGATGTTATGGGGTGTGTTGGTAGGATTGGTTGAGGTCTTGGGGGCCTCGGGTGTGTTTCGGATGTTCAAATGACACTTTCGGTCTTTGGGAGATTGCTGGTTTTCTTGTGTTTTAGCAGCAGTGGTTTCTTCACTGTGATCGTGTGAGTTCATCCGCGATCGCATAGAGTAAAGTTGGAGGCAGGCAGATTTGTTCTATGCAATCGCGTAATGAGGTTTGCAATCTCATAGGTTGGGCATCCAGAGCAGTGCGGTCTCGTGGTTCATTGTGCGATCGCGTAGAAGAAAAAGGGGACGCGTGAGGTTGTTGCAATTGTTCTTCGCGACCGCGTGAATGGGTACGTGATCGCATAGGTTAGGGAGTCGAAGCTTCGCGATCGCGTGGGGAATGGTGCGATCGCAATGGGTAAAATTTGGAGGCAATAAGTTTGTTCTTCGCGATCGCATGGGTGGTCCCGCGATCGCAGTGAGTTAATATTTAGTGTTGGGCAGAATGTTTTAAAAGGCCATTTTTGCGAATTGAGTCTATTTTTCCTCCATTGTCGAACGGGTTTCGAGCTCTTTGAGAGGGTTCAAAGAGGAAATCGAAGAGAATCACTTGGAGGTAGGATTTTCGACATCATAACTCGATTCTATGTCGTTTTCTAAGTAATTAAACCGGAAATTTGTTGAATTTAAACCCAAAACTGGGGAGGTTAGGTGCATGAGAATTGGAATTTCTTTTGATGATTTGAGTGGGCAATTGTGGTCCGATTTTGGTGTTCTTGGTATATATAGAATCGTGGGAGGATAAGGATTCTAGTGATGTAAATTTTATCAAATTCCGAGATGTGGGCCCGGGGCTCGGGTTTCTCCAAATTTCAAGAATTGTGTCTAAATTGATAGTTTTCGATCGGGCTTTGTTCCTTTAGCGTATATTGATGGTGTTAATCTGGTTTTGGTTAGATTCTGAGCAATCTGGAGCCGATTTGAGGGGCAAGAGCATCGGGGATTAGTATTGTGGCTCGGTAGAGGTAAGTAATGGCTATAAATATTGTCCTGAGGGTATGAAACCCCGGACTTCGTATTTCTCATTGTTTTTAGAATGGCGCACATGTTTGGATGAAGAGTATGTGGCGTGCACTGATTTTTGGATTGGACTTGGTCCTCTCCGCGGCATCTATTTGGTTGCGTATTTTACTCTAAATCATATGTTAAATGGTGTTCTAAAATTATTGCTATAGTTGGGCTATAAGACATATTTGGGGCCTCGTGTCGACTTTTTTTTTTTAGCAAACTATACTACTAGGCTGGGTGCCTAGTAGTTATTTTATTACTAAGAAAATCCAATAAAAAAGAGCCTAGGATGTCCTAATAGAGATAGGACTGTAAAGTATGTGATTACATTGTTCCTATTATCAATATTGGTGTTGTGAAGACCAATATTGATATCACAATGAAAGCTATTATCAATCTGCATAATCTAAAATTATTCTAACTACATAATGGTAAATTCCCAACTGAGACATATGCTCAATCGTCCATGCACCTTGCATTGTCTAGCCTGTGTTTGCTAAATTTATCCAAATCAGTGTTGTGCCATATCCCTTATCAATTTCCTCGTATGATCTTCATTTCCTTCCAGTTTAGATAGTTCATCGTATGTCGCTTCTTCTGATCTTTCATGCTGTTCACAGGACCAATCCATACATGTTTTTCCGCTATAGAAAATCTCCAGTTTTAGCGATTATCAGAAACTGGTATGGTGGCCTATTGATGCGTCCCTCCTTAGCTCCATGCCTTTACTTGCAGCTCTCATCCCTTTGTTGTCCACTTCGCGTGCTATCTTTAGCTGTTCTTCTGCTATTTTGTCAATGGTGATACTTCAGTTGTATTGCTTCATTGCCGTGTCAAATTTGACAGAGCAAGCATGTGTGTATATCACCTTTCGTCCTCCTCCTTCTATTGCTGTCCCAGCTTTTCTTTTCATTAAACAGCATATCACATGTGCCCTGTTCTCTTAAACTTTCTGGGCTTGTTGCTTTGTGCTCTTGAATTTTCTTTATCTTCAAATCATGCCTGTTGAATACCTTAACTAATCTTCCAGTGGATTGAGTGCTAGGCACTAATACCACCAGCTGGAATTTTGTCAAGGCATCCAATAGTACTGTGTTGGTACCTGCAAAACAAGCAATAACGTTAGCTGAGCCTTGGACAATCATGATCTTCTCAAATCTGATTTGATCATGACCATCTAAGATTCCATTAGATTGTTCATGTAAGATCACCATACTCTCCTCCGTGAGGATTTGAGTATGATAACTATCACACTCCTGTCCAGTTTCTTCCTTTAATATCCAGCTCCTTGTTCCTACTACTTTCTGGCAACTTTGATCCTTAGATATGGCCATTGATGTTTGTCCTCATTGACTATCCTCCTCCCTATAGGGTCTAAGTCCCAGTATTCATAGCATTCGATGTCCCCTTCGTCTAATGCATAATTTGCTAAATGATCTGACAGTCTATTCCCTTCTCTATATGTGTGAGATATCTTGATATTGCATTCCTCCTTTATTGCCATTATCTCTTCAATCTCATCTACAATAGTCCAGGGAGGTTCCCATGAGTCTTCAATAATTTTACATAGAAGCATCGAGTCTGTTTGCACCCAAATTTGAGAGAAGTCCAGTTCCTTACACATCCTCAAAGCTTCAACCATTGCCCTTACTTCTGCTATATTATTTGATCATTCTTCAATCTCCCTTCATGTTGCATATTTTACATCACCATCCTTATCCCTTAGAGAAAATCCAATAGAACTTCTGCCTGG
>ML419650.1:0-11568 GCA_005239525.1 Nicotiana knightiana
TATTTGGGCTCTTGGAAACTAAGATTATGAGAAGTAATGCTCACATAGCTTCTCTTAATCTATGCAATGGGTGATCACTTACAAATAATCTAGGAGCTCATCCGGGGGGAAGAATCTGTATAGTATGGAAACCATCAAACATGCAGGTGCAAATAGAGTATGTATCTACACAAATAATTCACTGTGCAGTATTTGAAAGAGGTACTGGAGTAAAGTTTTATGTTAATTTTGTATATGGATTCAATGATCCATCTATTAGGAGGCCTTTATGGCAAGAGGTGAGGAGTATAAGAGGTAAATTAAATGGTCATTGGGCATTGATGGGAGACTTTAATTTTGTACTGAACAAGGAGGATAAAATAGGAAGACCAGTTACTATGGATGAAATAAGGGAATTCAGGGAGTGTATAGCAGACTGTGGTCTTCAGGAGTTGAGATCCTCTGGGGCTTTCTTTACATGGAACAACAAGCAAGAAGGGTATGAAAGGGTATATAGTAGGATAGACAGGGTGGTAGTCAAATCAAGCTGGATCACAACATTACCAGTCTTAGAAGTGCACTACGTGAATGAAGGGCTATATGATCACTGTCCAGCTATCATAAACTGGGATAAGGGTAATGTGATGACCCAAAAGGTCATCCAATGTAATTTTAGCTAAATCTGTGTTTCGAGGCCATGAAAGCCTCCTTATATATCACCTCAATTTGCGTGCACAGCCCGGGCATATAGCCGGGAAGCCGTTATGTGAAAATTGATAAAAATGATATATTTTTGAAAATGAGTTAAAGTTGACTTTGGTCAACATTTTTGGTAAACTTACCCGGACCCGTGATTTGACGGTCTCGGAGGGTCCGTAGAAAAATATGGGACTTGGGCGTATGCCCGGAATCGAATTTCGAGGTGCCAAGTCCGAGAAATGAATTTTTGAAGAAAAATATTTTCTGAAAAGTATAAAGGTTTTTGAAAATGAGATTTGATGTGAAACCTGTAAAACCAGGCCCGTATTATGGTTCCGGAGCCCGGAACAAGTTCAATATGTCTTACATGTGTTATCTGTGAAATTTGGTGAGAAACGGGCTTGGTTTCACGTGATTCAGATCGAAAATGGAAAAATTAGAAGTTCTTGAAGTTTAAAGGAATTTCATTGATTTTGAGGCTTAATTCGATGTTTATGATGTTATTTAGGTGTTTTGATTACTCGAATAAGTCTGTACGATGTTTATGAGGTCGTGTATGTATTTGGTTTTGAGCCCCGAGGGCTCGGGTGAGTTTCAGGTAGGCATCGGAGTGCGTAAAGCCTTAGAAAATCTACCAGGGATTTACCCTATGCGAACGCACTCAAAAGGGTGCGAATGCACAGGGTTATAGAGGTCTGGGGTCAGGGACAAATTTGTTCTGTGTGAATGCACGAGATCCCATGCGAACGCAAAGGGTAATTTTGGGAGGGGGTTGGATAGTGCTGTGCGAACGCACCCAACCAGGTGTGAACACATAGGGTTAGCAGGGGCTGGGGGTTGGGCAGCAAAACACATTGTGCGAACGCACTAGTGTGTATGCGATCGAGGGGGTATTCTAGGTTGACCTGTGCGAACGTAGTCATCCTACTATGATCGCACTGCTTTAAATTGCCCAGCTATTTTCTAAAAACCAAAAAGCAGAACCCATTACGGGATAAAGCCATTTTTTTCAAAACTTCCTCTTCTCCACACCTCCTTGGGCGATCTTTGAAGGGAAACTTCACCATAGCTTCATAGTTAAGTGATCTTACCTTCATTTTCTTCCATTTTCATCAACATTTATTAGATTCTTGGCCTTAAATCATGGAATTAAAGGTAAAAATTGGGTTTTTGGGTAGAGTTCTTTTCGAATTTTGGGAATTTGACCTCGTTTTGGGGTCGGATTTCAAAATAAATTGTATATTCGGGCTCGTTGGGGAATGGGTGATCGGGTTTTGGTCCAAACCTCGTGTTTCGACCAAGCAGGCCGGGGTCGAATTTTTGAATTTTTGGAAGAATGTTGGGAAATCTCTATTTAAGCATTAGAATTGAATTTTTTAGCATTTATTGATATTATTGAGTCGACTATTTATAGATACGATTGTTATGGACGGGTTCGAAAGATAAAGTGGTGGTAGAGGCTTGATTTGCATTCTTGGAGCCGAGGTAAGTGTTTGACCTAATCTTGGCTTGAGGGAATAGGTGTTGAGTCATATGTGCTACGTGTTATTATCATGTTCCACGTATAGGTGAGGTGACGAGAACCTATACCTTGTTGTCAAGCATGCCCGTGAGTCATAACTTATAGTATATGTGGTTTTCTTCGATAGCCACTTTATTATGAAGTAGATTTCATTTTGGATATTATTCAATTGTTGGAAATACTTGGTTGTGAACACTGTTGATTAGTTATTCGGTTGAGGATTATTTTTTTGTGTTGTACGATCAGTGAGATTGGTTATAGCTGTGTCGCTTTCCAGGACGGTGATATTTCTGTTATTGTTCCCTTGTCAATATGTTGTAAAATTATGGTCTGTATTGTGGCTCTTCCTTGCCAAATTGTGTTCTGGTTATTGTTTGGGTGAGGAAGAGTGTAAAGCGTGGAGGGTGATGTCGTGCCATGATTTATATTTAAAAGTAAGAAGGTTAATGTCGAGCCGATAATGTTGTTTTAAAAGCACGAAGGGTGATGTCGTGCCATGATATGAGAGATAATGCACGTAGGATAATGTCGTGCCATGATATTGTGAGGTAAAAGCAGGAAGGGTGATGTCGTGCACTTGTTTTGGTGAGAATGAGAGTAAAGCACGAAGGGTGATGTCGTGCACTTATTTTGGTGAGAACGAGAGTAAAGCACGAAGGGTGATGTCGTGCACTTGTTTGTTCTATGTTGTTATTTTGATACTAGAGGGTTGCCATGTTCTGTTACTCAATAAGTGTTTTCCCCTTTTGTACCCTAGCATGTTTTCCCCTTATTTGTACTTAACTGTTTAATTCCGTCCGTTATTTCTATTATATATTATTAAATTGCACAGGTGTTTATTATTTTTCGTGTCCTAGTCTCGCCACTACTTTACCGAGGTTAGGCTCGGAAGTTACTCGGTACATGGGGTCGGTTGTACTGATGCTACACCTGCACTTCTTTATGTTGTGCAGATTACGGTACTGGACCCGGTGGACAGTGATCGAGGGAGTATCCTCTAGTCCACAAGCGACACTGAGGTAGTCCTGCAGGCGTCCGCAGGCCTTGGCGTCACCATCTATTTCTTTCCTTCTGTCTTATCTTGTGTTTCTATACAGCTACACTTGTTTATTCCAGACACATGTTTTTCGTAAATCTTAGACTGTCCGTGAAATTGTGACACCAGTTCTGGGGATATGTTTAAGGAAGTTTCGTGAGATGTATTACTTAAGTTGTTGAATTTCTTATCTTCCGCATTCTTATTTCTATTGTTCCTGTATTTCACTTTTTAAATGCTAAATAACAAAGGAATAAAATATAATATCCAGTAATGTTGGCTTGTCTACCGGGTTCAACGTTAGACGCCATCACGGCCAGAAGGTGGGATTCCGGGTCATGACAAGTTGGTATCAGAGCACTAGGTTGCCTAGGTCTCACAATTCACGGACCAACTTGTAGAGTCTGAAGGATCGGTACAGAGACGTCTGTACTTATCCCCCAGAGGCTGCAAAGTTAAGAAAAACTTCACATTTCTTGTTCTTTGTCATGCGGTTTGAATTCTAAATGCTAACTGATTTTCTCTTTTATTCTCTCGCAGATGGTGAGAACGCGTGCTTCTTCATCTACCGATCAGTACCCCGATCCTCCTGTTGCAACTCTTACGAAGGGCCGGGACGAGGCCGAGGTCGTGCTAGAGGCCAAGGTAGAGCCAGGGCTCAGCCCAGAGCAGCAGCACCAGTAGAGGACCCTCAGGTAGACTTTGGCGGTGAGATTCCTGCGCAAGCAGTTCTAGTTGGACCAGCTCAGGTCCCGGAGGGGTTCATTGCCACCCCGGTTCTTCAGGACGCTCTGGTCCGTTTAGTGGGCCTTATAGAGAGCGTGGCTCAGGACGGTCTTCTCCCTACTGCACCAGCCGTCTCTTAGGCTGGGGGAGGGACCCAGACTCCTGCTACCCGCACACCAGAGCAGCTAGCTCCTCAGTTCCAGACTCCACCACCTCAGACAGTTGGAGCAGCTCAGCCGGGTTTTGTGGCACGGACAGTTGAGGGGGCAGCCATGTCTGTCGATGCTTTGTGGAGGTTGTACCGGTTCACCAAGCTATTTTTTACTACATTTACTGGTGTACCATCAGAGGATCCCTAGGATTTCTTGGACAGTTGCTATGAGGTTCTTCGGAACATGGGCATTGTGGAGTGCAATGGAGTTGATTTTTCTACATTCCGTCTTTCTGGTACCGCCAGGACTTAGTGGAGGGATTTCTGTTTGACCAGACCAGCTGGGTCTTCGCCCTTGACTTGGGCTCAGTTCCCGGAGTTATTCTTGGAGAAGTTTCTACCAGTTACTCAGAGAGAGGATCTTCGGAGGCAGTCTGAACGCCTCCAATAGGGATCCATGACTGTTACACAGTATGAGACCAGGTTCATTACTTTGGCCCGACATGCTATCATGATACTCCCCACTGATCGTGAGAGGATGAGGAGGTTTATTGAGGGTCTAGCTCAGCCTATTAGACTCCAGATGGCCAGAGAGATAGGTATTGATATTTCATTCCAAGAGGCGGCCAATGTGGCCAGGCGTATTGAGATGGTCTTATCACAGGGCAGTGGTTAGGGGTCTGACAAGAGACCTCGCCATTTTGGTCGATTTGGTGGTGCCTCATCTAGAGGTAGAGATTCCTTTGGAAGAGGTCATCCTCCTAGGCCATTTCAGTCAGCGCTTCAGGTATCCCGCAGTGCATAGTCAGCTCCTATCAGTGCACTACCGCTTCAGAGCTTCCAGGGTGGTTATTCTGGTTGGCAGGAAAAGTTTCAGGGCCAGCACCCTCAGCAACAGAGGGCTTGTTACTCTTGTGGTGATCCAGGGCACATTGCTAGGTATTGCCCCCGAGCTTCTGGTAGTTCTCAGCATCCAAGTTCCCGTGTTATAATTTCCCCACCAGGTTCACCCCCACCCCCTCAGCCAGCTAGAGGTGGAGGTCGAGTGCCAGAGGTGGAGGTTAGACTCATAGAGGTGTAGGACATGCCACGAGAGGTAGAGGTCAGCCCGCACTAGGTCGACCCAAAGATGTTCAGGTTGGAGGGGATCCGCCCCGGTGCTATGCTATTCTCGCCAGGCCTCTAATGCAGTTATTACAAGCATAGTTTGAGTTTTCAGTAGCGATACTTCGGTTTTATTTTATCCGAGTTCTACATTATCCTATGTGTCCTCATATTTTTCCCCTTATCTGAGCATGCCCTGTGATTCCCTAAGTACTTCTGTATATGTGTTTACCCCGGTGGGTGAATCGAGTCTACCGTTCATGCTTAGTGGTTATTGGTGGTCTGGAGACTCATCTAGATCTTTTGCTTCTTGTTATGGTTGACTTCGATGTTATTTTGGGGATGGATTGCTTATCTCCCTACCATGCTATTCTGGACTGTCATGCCAAGACAATGACCTTGGTCTAGCCAGGAGTACCTCGTTTGGAGTAGAGAGGGACTCCTAGTCATTCTTCCGGTAGAGTTATTTCATAAATGAAGTCTCGGCGTATGGTCGAGAAGGGTTCCTTGGCCTATTTGACCTATGTTTGTGACTCTAGTGCTGAGGTTCCTTCTATGAAGTTTGTGCCCGTGGTTCGTGAGTTTCCAGATGTTTTCCTTGCTGACCTGCCGGGTATGCCACCCGACAGGGATATTGACTTTTGCATTGAGCTGGCTCCAGGCACTCAGCCCATTTCTACCCTGCCGTATCATATGGCCCCACCAGATTTGAAGGAGTTGAAAGATCAGTTGCAGGATTTGTTGGATAAAGGCTTTTTTAGGCCTAGTGTTTCTCCGTGGGGTGCCCCAGTGTTGTTTGTCAAGAAGAAAGATGGCTCGATGAGGATGTGTATTGAATACCGGCAGTTGAACAAGGTTACTATTAAGAATAAGTATCCTTTGCCGAGGATTGATGATTTGTTCGACCAGCTTCAGGGTGCTTCAGTGTTTTCCAAGATTGACTTGAGATCTGGTTACCATCAGCTGAGGATTAGGGCGTCTGATGTCCCTAAGACAGCCTTTCGTACTCGGTATGGGCATTATGAGTTCTTGGTGATGTCATTTGGGTTGACAAATGCCCCAGCTGCTTTTATGGAGTTTATGAACCGGGCATTCAGGCCCTATTTGTACTCATTTGGGATTGTTTTCATTGATAATATTTTGATTTATTCCCGTAGCCGTGAGGAGCATGAGCAGCACCTTCGAGACGTCCTCCAGACTCTGAAGGATAGTCAGTTATATGCCAAATTTTCCAAGTGTGAGCTCAGGTTGGATTCGCTTGCATTTCTAGGCGATGTGGTATCATCAGAGGGTATTCAGGTGGATCCCAAGAAGATTTCATCAGTCATAGATTGGCCTAGGGCCACTTCAGCTATAGAGATTCGGAGTTTCTTGGGCTTAGCAGGTTATTATCGCCGGTTTATGGAGGGCTTTTCATCCATTACAGCCCTGATGACCAGATTGACTCAGAAGGGTGCCTAGTTCAGGTGGTCGGATGAGTGTGAGGCGAGCTTTCAGAAGCTCAAGACAGCGTTGAACCCAGCACCGGTGTTAGTTCTGCCCACAGGTTCAGGGCCATATACTGTGTATTGTGATGCTTCACGGGTGGGACTTGGTGCAGTGTTGATGAATAAGGGCAAGGTTATAACCTATGGTTCTCGTCAGCTGAAGTTTTATGAGAAGAGCTATCCAGTTCATGGTTTAGAGTTAGCAGTTATTGTTCATGCGTTGAAGATTTGGAGGCATTATCTGTATGGGGTGCCATGTGAGGTGTTCACAGATCATAAGAGTTTGTAGTATTTGTTCAAGCAAAAAGAGTTGAATATGAGGCAGAGGAGATGGTTAGAGCTGTTGAAATATTATGACATTACCATCTTATATCATCCAGGAAAGGCCAATATGGTGGCCGATGCTTTGAGCTAGAAGCCGGCCAGTATTTGTAGTCTTGCTTATCTATCAGTTGGAGAGCAACCGCTTGCTTTGGATGTTCAAGCTTTGGCCAACCGGTTCATGAGATTGGAGGTTTCTGACTAGCAGTGTTTTGGCCCATACTATGGCCCGTTCTTCATTGTATGATCATATTCGGGCCAGGCAGTATGATGATCGTCATTTGTGTGTTCTTAGCGATACAGTCCGGCATGGAGGTGCCAAGCAGGTCACAGTTGATGATGAGGGAGCTTTGAGGATGCATGGTCGTATTTGTGTACCCGATGTTGATGGCATTCGTGAGTTGATATTGCAGGAGGCCCATAGTTCCTGATATTCCATTCATCTGGGCGCCGCAAAGATGTACCAAGATTTGCGACAGCATTATTGGTGGTGGATGATGAAGAAGGATATTGTAATATGTAGCTAGGTGCTTGAACTGTCAGCAGGTGAAGTACGAGCACTAGAGACCCGGTGGTTTAATGCAGCAGATTGAGCTTCCCGAGTAGAAGTGGGAGCATATCACCATGGATTTTGTAGTTGGAGTCCCACAGACCCAGAGGATGTTTGATGCAATATGGGTCATTGTGGATAGGCTGACCAAGTCAGCACACTTCATTTCAGTATCAGTTTCGTATTCTTCAGAGAAGTTGGCAAAAATCTACATTAGGGAGATTGTTCACCTGCATGGTGTGCCTGTGTCCATTATTTTATGATCGAGGTACTCAGTTTACCTCCCATTTCTGGAGAGTATTTCAGCATGAACTAGGCACACATGTTGAATTTGAGCACAACATTACATCCTCAGACGGACAGATAGTCTGAACGTACTATTCAGATTTTGGAGGATATGTTGCGAGCTTGTGTCATTGATTTTGGAGGTTCATGGGACCAGTTCTTGCCCTTAGTTGAGTTTTCCTACAACAACAGCTATCAGACAAGCATTCAGATGGCTCCGTTTGAGCGTTGTATGGTAGGCAGTGTCGGTCGCCAGTTCGGTGGTTCGAGCCAGGAGAGGCTAGATTGTTGGGTTCTGAGTTAGTCCAGGATGCCTTTGATAAAGTGAAGATTATTCAGGATAGACTTCGTACAGCTCAGTCCAGGCAGAAGAGTTATGCGGATCGCAGAGTTCGAGATNCCAGGTTCATTTATCCATTTGAGATTCTGGACAAGGTGGGAGAGCTGGCCTACAGACTTGCTTTCCCACCTAGTCTATCAGCCGTAAACCTAGTCTTTTATGTATCTATACTTCTGATGTATATTGCTGATCCCTCTCATGTACTTGATTTCAGCAGTGTGCAGTTGGAGAAGGATTTGACTTATAAGGAGGAGCCGGTAGCAATATTAGCTCGACAGGATCGTCAGTTGAGATCGAAGAGTTATCCTTCGGTTCGTGCTCAGTGGAGAGGTCAGCCTATTGAGGCAGCTACCTGGTAGTCTGAGTTCGATATGCGGAGCCGATATCCCCATCTTTTCCCCGATTCAGGTACCTATCTATGTCCGTTCAAGGATGAACGATTGTTTCAGAGGTGGAGATTATGATGACCCAAAAGGTCATCCCGTGTAATTTTAGCTAAATCTGTGTTACGAGGCAATGAAAGCCTCCTTATATCTCACCTCAATTTTCGTTCGCAGCCCGGGCGTATAGCCGGGAAGCCGTTATGTGAAAAATTGATTAAAATGATATTTTTGTGTTGAAAATTAAATAAAGTTGACTTTGGTCAACATATTTGGTAAACGTACCCGGACCCGTGATTTGACGGTCCCGGAGTGCCCGTAAAAAAAAATGGGACTTTGGCGTATGCCCGGAATCGAATTCCGAGGTGCCAAGTCCGAAAAATGAATTTTTGAAGAAAATTATTTTCTGAAAAATATAAAGATTTTTGAAAATGAGATTTGATGTGAAACCTGTGAAACCAGGCTCGTATTATGGTTCCGGAGCCGGGAACAGGTTCGATATGTCTTACATGTGTTATCTGTGAAATTTGGTGAGAAACGAAATTGGTTTGACGTGATTCGGATCGAAAATGGAAAAATTAGAAGTTCTTGAAGTTTGAAAGGAATTTCATTGATTTTGAGGCTTAATTTGATGTTTATTATATTATTTAGGTGTTTTGATTACTTGAATCAGTCCATAGGATGTTTATGAGGTCGTGTGTGTATTTGGTTTTGAGCCCCGAGGGCTCGGGTGAGTTTCCGGTAGGTGTCGGAGTGCGTAAAGCCTAAGAAAATCTGGTATAATTGATGACATCTGGTGTCTAGGGATTCACCCTATGCGAACACACTCAAAGGGGTGCGAACACACAGGGTTATAGAGGTCTAGGGGTTCAGGGTCAAATTTTTCTATGCGAACGCACGAGATCCCATGCAAATGCACAGGGTAATCTTGGGAGGGGGTTGGGTAGTGTTGTGCGAACGCAACCAACCAGGTGCGAACGCATAGGGTTAGCAGGGGCTGGGGGCTAGGCAGCAAAACACACTGTGCGAATGCACTAGTGTGTATGCGATCGCGGGGGGTAGTCTAGGTTGACCTGTGCGAACACAGTCCTCCTGCTGCGATCGCACTACTTTATATTGCCCAGCTATTTTTTTAAAACCAAAAACAGTACCCATTATGGGATAAAGCCATTTTTTCACAACTTCTTCTCCAAACCTCCTTGGGCGTTCTTTGATGGGAAACTTCACCATATCTTCATAGGTAAGTGATCTTAACTTCATTTTCTTCCATTTTCATCAACATTTATTAGATTCTAGGCCTAAAATCATGGATTTAAAGGTAGAAAATTGGGTTTTTGGGCAGAGTTAGGGCTTTTCAATTTTTTTGGAATTTGACCTCGTTTTGGGGTCGGATTACAAAACAAATTGTATATTCGGGCTCATGGGGGAATGGGTGATCGGGTTTGGCCCGAATCTCGTGTTTCGACCAAGCAAGTCCCGTGGTCGAATTTTGGAATTTTTGGAAAATGTTGGGAAGTCTATATTTAAGCATTGGAATTGAATTGTTTGGCATTTATTGATTTTATTCAGTCGATTATTTATAGATACGATTGTTTTGGAGTCGGGTTCGAAAGGAAAAGCGGTGGTAGAGGCTAGATTTGCATTCTTGGAGCCATATGTGCTACGTGTTATTATCATGTTCAATGTATAGGTGAGGTGACGAGTACCTACACCTTGTTGTCAAGCATGACCGTAAGTCAAAACTTATAGTATATGTGTTTTTCTTCAATAGCCACATTGTTATAAGTAGATTTCATTTTGGAGATTATTCAATTGTTGGAAATACTTGGTTGTGAACACTATTGATTAGTTGTTCAATTGAGGATTATTTGGTTATGTTGTATGTTCAGTGAGATTGGTTATAGTTGTGTCCCTTTCCGGGACGGTGATATTTCTGTTATTTTTCCTTTGTCGGGATGTTGTAAAATTATGGTCTGTATTATGGCTCTTCCTTGCCAAATTGTGGTCTGGTTATTGTTTGGGTGAGGAAGAGTATTAAGCACGAAGGGTGATGCCGTTCCATGATTTATATTTAAATGAACGAAGGTTAATGATGTGCCGATATTGTGATTTTAAATGAACGAAGGGTGATGTCGTTCCATGATATGAGAGATAATGCACGAAGGATAATGACGTGACATGATATTGTGAGGTAAAAGCACGAAAGGTGAAGCCATGCATTTCTTTTGGTGAGAATGAGAGTAAAGAACGAAGGGTGATGTCGTGCACTTGTTTTTGTGAGAATGAGAGTAAAGCACGAAGGGTAATGTTGTGCACTTGTTTTTTTGAGAACAAGAGTAAAGCACGAAGGGTGATGACGTGCACTTGTTTGTTCAATGTTGTTATTTTGATACTAGACGGTTGTCATGTTCTGTTACTCAATAAGTGTTTTCCCCTTTTGTACCCTAGCATGTTTTCACCATATTTGTACTTAACTGTTTACTTCCTGCCGTTATTTCTATTATATATTATTGAATTGCGCAGGTATTTATTATTTGTCGTGTCCTAGTCTCGTCACTACTTCACCGAGGATAGGCTCGGAACTTAGTCAGTACATGGGGTCGATTGTACTGATGCTACACCTGCACTTCTTTACGTTGTGCAGATTACGGTACCAGACCCGGTGGATAGTGATCGAGGGAGTATCCTTCAGTCCACATGTGACACTGAAGTAGTCATGCAGGCATCCGCAGGCCTTGGCGTCACCATCTATTTATTTCCTTCTGTCTTATCTTGTATTTCCAGACAGCTACACTTGTTTATTTCAGACACATATGTTTAGTAAATCTTAGACTGTCCGTGAAATTATGACACCAGTTCTAGGGATATGTTTAAGGAAGTTTCGTGAGATGTATTATTTAAGTTGTTGAATTTCTTATCTTCCGTATTCTTATTTCTATTGTTCCTGTATTTCACTTTTTAAATGCTAAATAACAAAGGAATAAAATA